>PVLD010006081.1:0-104424 GCA_004027595.1 Dinomys branickii | reverse complement strand
CAATTGAAATACACAATCTTTCCATGACTGAAGCTCTTCTGCCCTTCCTCTTGTTGTCTTCTTTTTTTTATCAGTCTGTACTTGGGGGAGCCTACAGATTGTTTCCCTGAGTAGACTTAAAATATGTTTCTAGATGGTTCTCAGGAAAGGGCTTTTCACATCTTTCTAAAAATATGTCAGTTGAGATACTCAATAATGTCGCTCCAGAAATTTAAAAGGCATGAACTTTCAGAAGTCTTTTTTGATGATTCAGATCTAAAACTGTGGCAGTCAACAAAACTATGCAAAAAGTAAATATATGGGATAAAAGCCTTCATCAGAGGTGGTGTTGCAATGAAGATTGATAGCTACCAAGGAAAACTCTCTCTCTCCACTGGACCAAGACTCAGGGTATTTCACAGGGTGCTGAGTAACCTAAAGTCTTCAGGAGCGTGTCAGAAGAGAAACATTCTGTATTGTTTCAGGTTAGCTATAAAGAGAGAAAGAAGGGGAAACATCACAGAATAAGGATCGCTTTACTCATACTAATGTAGCATGGTGTATTATTGAGATATTAAGTTTTGTGCATAAGTGCTTTTTGGAATAATAATATTCCTCTTCCCAGAACATTGTCAGATGGAGGAAGAGGGTTAGTGCTGTATGGGCTGGGCAGCAGAGTGAGTGACAGGCAGCACTGTCCTATCATCTCGATTCTTCAGCAAGAAATAGAACATGGAACTCTATGTGCAACAAGACTTTCCTGAAGGTAACAGTATGTTGATGTTCAGATCTTGACATGACTTCTCTGCCAGGAGAACAGCAAAAAACATCAGTGTGCCTCCATTCTGTATTCTTGAATCTGGCTGAGCCTTCTCTAGCATAGGCTACTCTCATTACTAGATTTCAAGGAAAACACTCTAAACAAGTAATTTACATGTGAACAGAGGGGATGAGCATGTCCAAATCTTCTGTGCAGCACACTATCTTGTTTAGTATAAAGCTGAAATGAAAGGAAGTTTACATAAATCCAGAGTCTGAAACCACACTCCATAGTGTGCTCTGGCTAACAAAACAACGATGAAGACAAAATCAAAACAACACAACAACAACAAAAACAATACATAACTTCAAAACAAAATGATAGGAATTCACAAAGGTTGCTACATTACACACCATTATCTTCAATGAAGTTGCTCAGTCCACAGAAGTAAGAATGGAAGATTGATCAAACAATCAAAGACAGTAACAAGAAATGAAAAAAACAAAACAACAACATTGGAAAGGATGTAGCGTTTCACCGTACAAGATGGTAGGAGTTCAACAATGTTTCTTATACTGCATATTGTTGTTTTCAGATCAGTCACTCTGATTACCAAATTCAAGCATGCAAAATTGGTGAAAAAGAAAGAAAATTTTGAGTGACTTTCTAGGTTTTTAACTTCATCTGGGAGATTGTTAGTTCTCTACACAGAAAGAGTGCAGATTGCCAGACTTTGAAGTTTTCTAAGATAGAAAATTCTCTTGAGAACAGTACCAACAAAGTCACAGGATCGCAAATAGATGAGCAGCTTCCTGGTCCTCCAGGGGTGAGACTTGGGTTCCCAAGCTGAAAGGTCTCCATGGCAGAGTTTAACACTGAGCCAGTGGACTTCACCCAGGATGTCCTCTATGCAAACCAACCACATGGAGCTCAGGAAGAGTATTTTTGTTTTCCAGGATGCAAAGGAAATGTCTCCATTCCCCAGCAGCATCCAAATTCTCGGAATTTTAGACAGTCCTATAAAGGATGCGGGAAATCTCAGAATGAGTAATGAGGACGTGTTCAGAGCCAGATATTTTGAGGGCTTCAGTGTTAGAGACACCCAAGAAGCCTCGGGGATCCAGCATCTTTTTGAGACTGGGAAAAAACATAGTATAAATGTTTTCTTAGTAGAGTAATTAGAGCTAAAATTAGTCCAGTTCTTCCCAACATCAGAGGAGAGTCAAAAGATGTATCCAGGCCAAATGGCTCCAAGTTACAGGAAACAAAGGAGAAATAAAATTATCAAAGTGAAATTTGTCAGTAATTAATTAATATAGAAGTGTAAGAGGAAAATACTTAATTTTTCTAAAGTGTTTGTATTTTTAATTAAATGCTAAACTGAAGCTTCTGATTAGAATATATTATGATGCTGTTACTTTAATAAAGTATCTTCCTTGGCTTAAAACTCTTAAATTATTTTCTGTGTTTTCAAGATAGAAATATTAGCTCCTGAGAAGTCTCCTTAACCATAGTTCCCTTCTTGCCCTGTCCCTTCCCCTCACCCCAGCTTGCTGAATTAAAGTTAGAATAAGCTGTTCAAATGGGAATTACAGCACAGTACTCCTCTACCTACTAAAAGCTTAATTTGTTCAAAATAAGTCCTGCAGTGGCCTAGAAGGTTCCACATGACTTACCCCTGCATATATACCAGCTCTGATTTCATCTCTCAATAGTCTCTTCTTCATTACTTACATCATACTGGCCAACTTGTTGTCTTTAAGCACTTCAATATCCTCTCACCCCAACGCCTTTGCACTTGCTTACTTTTCTTTCTGTTTGGTCTTTTCAGATATTTCCTTGGCTTGTTCTCCCCAATTTACTTTGTTTTGCTCAGATACTGCATGAGTACAACCACCACTTTGCACTCCATGTGAAGAGAAATCAGATTCCAACCCTCACGCTTCCATGTTTCCTTTACATTATTTCATTGTTCTCCATAATACTTAATCCTAATCGATATTCTAGAAACGAGCCGGATTTTTTTCTCACTCCCATACTGATTGTTACCTCCCACTGAGCCAATACCCTAAAGGGCTCCTTGTTTGCAATAGGCCAGTGTCTTTGTCCTCCTGACATAGAATACTGGAGACTGGGCAGTTTATAAAGAGCGAGAATGTAATCTCAGATAGCTCAGAGGCTGAGAAGCCCAGGATCATGGTGCCTGCAGACAGGGCCCAGTCTCTGCTTTCAAGGTGACATCTCAGTGCTACATGCTCCAGAGAGGAGAAAAGTTGTGTTTTCTTAAGGCAGGAAGTAAAGGGAACCATCGACTGGAAGCTGGGGTCAACCTCGCCTTTATATAATGGCAGTGGTGACACCCACGAGGGCACAACCCCTGTGGCCCAATCACAACCATAAAGGTCTGACACCTTAGTACTGCTACAATGACAGCGATATTTCAGCCTTAGTTTTGGAAAGCAGACGTACTATAGCAGCCTTTCATGGGTATTTGCTGAAGGCAGAAATAATACCTGTAACGGGATCTGTTATACACGCAGTAGTCGCTATCTGGAGCGCCATTCTTACTTCCTACTTCTCATTTGCAGCTGTTGTCTGACTTCACTTAAGTCACCAGAACGTACCATTCTCCTTTTGACCCTGAGCTTTCTGCCCATTCCTTCCTCTATGCTTGGCTGCTTCCTCAGTTTCTTCCCCATTTGTCTTTTAGGGCTAAGTCTATGTGCTCACCTATCAGACAGTCCTTCTCTGATCAGCTCTTTTCCTGTGTTCACAGAACTTACCCACTAGCTATCCCCGTTAATGGAATAGCCCTGAATGTATTCTCTGAGTGGAATAAACGTCAAATAAATTCCCTCTGTAGGACACTCCAAACTCTGGGAGATTTGGCCTTGTCTGCCAATATATATCCAACAGATAGCAAGTGATTGCCCCATCCTGCCGTGGACATGAGATATAGTATTGAATGAATAAATGAAGACAATGTATTTTATAGAAAATAATTGATACTTAGTGTGCACTTTCTATCCTCATTATACATTCTTGGTTAAAATGGAGTTGGCTGTTCCTTTCTCTTTAACTGTGGCAATGACTAGGGATCATCATTTCTATCATTGCTGGATACCAGATGCTCAAAATCCACACACACACACACACACACACACACACACACACATCCCATGGGAAAGACTCAACTATCTCAACAAATACTAACTTCATATATTAGGGAAACATAAAATTCTTCCAATTTGTAGAGCTTCTCCTCATATCTACAAAAACTAGGAATTATTGAAGTTAAAAACATTCACATGGGTCCTTTATCTAGGAACC
This sequence comes from Dinomys branickii, assembly GCA_004027595.1. Lineage (NCBI taxonomy): Eukaryota > Metazoa > Chordata > Mammalia > Rodentia > Dinomyidae > Dinomys > Dinomys branickii. The sequence continues at coordinate 100,355 of PVLD010006081.1, read as the reverse complement.
ATCTCCAAATGCTGTTGATTGAATTTCAAGATTCCTTGTTGGGTGACATTGCCTTGAATTTTCCTTTGTTCTTGGTCTTACAGTTATGAAAACAGGATTTGATGAGTAAGCACAGAAATACATACAGGACTAGAAAAAACCATTATTACTTTATATGCAAGGATTTTTAGTTCTAGAGAAGGGCTAAATTTCATATATCCTTTGTTCAGGGCCACAGTTCACTTTGCATGTATCTGGCAAGAGGAATTAAATCAGGACTTCTACTTAATTCCTGGAAAGCAGAGAGTGGATAAGGTCTTGAAGAAGCTTCATCAGACCTTAAGAAGCCTGTGCCTAGGATGTTCATGACCTCCTCCCCTCTCGCTGTCTGTTGGATTGTGTAGGCAGCTGCATCCTATAAAGCCACCTTCCTACATGGCTGCTCGCTTTGCATGATATATGTTGACTATGCTTGTGTCTGTGTCACTAATTAAGCATATTCTGGTATGTTCCCATGGAGGTAGAAAACATTTTGCTAAGTATTGTTTTCAAAGTCATTTAATCCTCACAAGGCAACCCTATTTCCCTTTTCTCTAAGCACTTAGGGAGTCCTCATGACTCAATTCTAAGGATTTGGAATTACATGGAAATAAATTATGCTTACCCCCTCCTAGGCCAATGGAAATGTATATAACTCACTAAATACCACAGGGATCTTTCTAAAAGTTACTGTTCTATGTTAACATTTTCTTACTCTAATGGGAAAAACTTCTCAGAAGCCTCCCTATTCATTCTAAATAATGTCTGGCAGGAAAGCTAGGTTGTGGCCAGGAGGGCAGAGGTAGGAATGTACGCCAAGGGCAAACGCTTAGCCTCAGTGGACACATTCAGGCTTCTTCATGGAAAAAGGGACTCACTGTTCCCTGGAGATGGGAAGTGATAAGGTGGCGAAGCACGTGTGGATGTACATGTGTGAATGAGTGTGTAAGTGTGTGTGCCATGTGATCACCTCTGCTAGTGGTTGAGTCAGAGTACCACCTCCTCTCTCCACTGTACTTCTGCCTATCTGAATGAAAATAACACCTGACTCAAAATTATATTCGGAGGTAGGTGACCCTTGCAAATAATAAATACTAAAGCCTCATCCTGTCAGTGCAGAAGGGGGACTGGCTGCTCTGAGAGTAGATTCGGCCAAGAAAATAGCCTTACCCTTCCTCCCACGGTACCGCCGGTCTCTTTCACCTCCATGTAAATGCTATCGTGAAGGGGCTAAGCAACACCATGCCGCGCCTCTGTCTCCCCCCTTCCACAGGGACTGAGGCGCGAGGGCACTTTAAAGACTTTATGTGGCACCTCCTGAGTCAGACTAAATAGCTCTCGGCTGAAATTGCCAATAGATAAAAGCTCTCTTTAGAATGGCCCTTCAATGAAAAGTTTTGGAATTCTTAGGATTATAACCCTTCAGCTAAATCCCATTATGTTCCATTTCTGCCTTTGAACTACAGGGAACCAGAGAGATAAAGCCTTTCTTGCGCGAAGGGGGTGGGGAGTTTGCTTTGGAGGGAAGGAGAATGACTTAGTATTCTACCTTTGCACAGGAAAAAGAAAAGTCTAGGTTTTTCTTTTTTCTTTTTCCAGAGGTTTCTATGAAATGAAAACAACTTCTGGGGGGAAAGTTCAGACGCTGCTGTGATTGGGAACTTGGCCGTGACAGCAGCTCTCCATGGTGCAGGTGTGGAAGATCACGCTGCCATGCACCATAAAAGCTTAGGCCAAGCTCTGAGTGATAAGATCAGGCAGTCAGCAATTAGACGATGTTAGATGCCATCTCGCTGTGCCTCTCAGAGTAACCTTTAATAATTTTTTCAGTTGCGCTATAAGCCCTTTCCTTCCACTTTCTCCCTATCTACCATTTTATGCTGCATTTGCTCACATTCAATCTTTAGAGATTTTAATAATCACTAATTGGGTAATCGTCACATTACTGCAAAGAAATTCTCTATTGGGGTCATCAGGTAGCAGAAGAAGGAAATGGGCCGGGAGAGGTTAAGTGAAGGGTCCACATTTCACTTAAACCCAGCACTGGAGCAGAAGAGGGGACATCCTTGGCATATGATTCCTTGTCCGTGGTGAACCCAAGAATCAATGGCCACTTTAAATTGAATTTTTACTTTAAGTGGTATTTTATTGTTGTTCACATTTGTTATCCAGTTTTTCTCTGTTTTCCAAATAACTGTGGGGTTTACAAAGGCTTCCAGAATGACTGTACAGCACATGCTTTTCCACATTCTGGGTAAATCACCTTTTACAAATTACAGCTGAAGGTACACATGTAGCAGAAAAAAATATACAAAGACATCAGTAGGAATCCTTTATACCAATCTACATTGTCCAATATGTATGTTTGCCCAAAACCACCATTACAAAGAAAGTTTGCAGAAAATTTGCACATGTATACTCATAAACACATGCACGCACACACACACACACACAATTTTGTTCATCCCAGGCCACTGTTCCCTTGACTCTGGTTATATTGTGTTAAGACAACACTGGAAATATTCTGCTATTAAATTGAGCAAAACTAAAGATTTTGTCCTCAACTCTAGTGATCTATATTGCTCTCAATAAGTACAATGATAAGAAAAAAAAAATCCATCTTCTAGGATTTCTCTCCACCATCACCTGAGCTCAGTCTCTTTTGCTTCCATTGGGAAAAATGACATTTGAATTCATGGAGATAGAGATATCTAATAAGCTAGGGTTCCATACAAATTATAAACATAACTAGTCAAAGTAATCCTTTAAAGGAAGAGAAGGTTAAGCTTCCTAGTGATGCATTTGTTTTTCCAAAATTACACCTATTTTAATTCATATGTTAAAGATAGAAAAAGAACTTCAATAGTTTGTAGATAAAGAACTTCCAGAGACCAAAAGGGTACCATCTTAAGAATCTGTTAACTTTCTGACTCTACTGTTTTACTGGTTCTCAAATTGGCTCCTACAAAGGGTTAATTAAAACACATTGAAAATAAAATTTGGAATTCTATTTAAATAGTACAAAAATGTAGAATTATTTCCATAAAAATAAGTTTATCTTTTATCCCATACTAAATGACCCAAGTATGTGAGCCTGGAATGGAAGAGTATATAAAATCTCTATGAATCAAAGCTTAAATCTGAGAACTAAAGATGGCTAACAAAGAAGTAGAAGGAAGGGCCGGGAGGACAGGAGGAAAGTGCAAGTGCAGTGATCAGGCGAGAGGAAGAATTACAGAGGATGGTTCACTGTCGCTGGAACAATGAGTGTGAACAGAAAGCTGTGAAGCAAGCCTGGAAAGGGAATCCAGGGCTAGACTGAGATGGAATTCACAACCAGGCCTTTCAGACAGGGCTCACTTGGGTAAAGGAGCGAGAGACAGTGATCCATATCTCTTTCCACGAAATTGTGAAACTATACAAGAAATCCAGAATAATGTACAATCCATTCTTCATTTAGTATTTAAACAACAGGAGCCTTCATTTGCAGAGTTAAAATAATGGTGATTCCAAAAAGTAGCTTTCTTCATCTTTTCAAAATTAGATATAATTTGCCAGGGATATAGCTCAGCATTACAAAAGCCTGTCTGGCAAATGCAAGGTCCTGAGCTTGATTCCGGGTACAAAAAAAAATAGATATAACTTATCTTGAGATGTGTCAATGCATTAGTGTGTCAAAGTCACTATTCAGACACACACACACACACACACAAACACAGCTGACTTCTTACATTGTCACTATTGTTTTGCTTTCTCCTTCTACACAAATGTTGTCTTAGAAATATACATCAAGACTTTCAATCCAAAGTAATAGGTCTCCAATATAAGTTGCTATATTCATCATGCTCAGCTTAGCCTGTGTCTTTACAGGCACTTGCTCAAGTAGGTTCTGCCTTTCCTTCTGTGTAGTGTTTTATGCTGAAAACCAGCTTAAGTCTCATAGCTGGATAAGGGTTATCACTTTTCTATTAGAGCAGTTACCTAACTCTTCGTTATTCCCACACTTTTCATTATGTGGTTAACTGTTGACCTATAACAGTATGGAACAATATGTAACAGTGTAATTTGTTTATTACTTGCCTAAAAACGCCATGGTCTATTACCATTGCCACAGTCTGTATTAAAGTGGGTGTCATGGATGTGCAACCTGTGTGTCAGAAGGGTGCCAGATTTGGTATATTTTCTGCTGATGACATCTTCATGTTTTAATATTTTAAAATAAATTCCCTGCATTTTCCTTCTCAGTGATCCCTGCCTGGAGCCAACAGCAACATTTCGATATTCATACTCATGACAAAAGAGCTTCCGCAGCTGCATCAGTACCCCTTCCCTGGCACATTTTCTGTGGCTTTGCTAAAAGGAGTACGCTTGAGACTACCCAGGGAGCATATTAACTGGTGGGTTCTCGGGTCTGATACGTTGCATGTTGCAGTACTCAGAATCTTTTAATTCCATCCACCAAACTCTGCCAAGGAAACTCAGGCATATCTACTTTTTATTGTAGGCCATCATTTTTATCCAAACTTCAAGTAGCTGTCCAAGCAGCATATTAGGACTGGCTCCAGGTGTCCTTGCCAGGATATTAAATCCTGAGACACAGAAGACAGTCCCTGTATCAATAAATCTCCCTCATAATTCTTCTCCAGCCCTAACCCAGAACCCTCAAGACCCATTGTTAGGCATATTATTCCAGTGCCATTGCGGAGTGTTAGCCAGATCCTTTAATGCTTTTATTGATATGCTCTTCCTTCCCATAACACAGACAGCCTGTCTCCAGTGGGGCTGTGCTGAGCCTTGTCTTTAGTTTCTGCTCTAAAGACCATCTGGGCAGTAGGGAGTAGATCTTGCAGGAGTTAAGCATCATCTTGTAAAGCAATCACCTCAAGTGTGCTTAAAAGCATACTCTCCAGGTGAGGGGAACCTTCTCTCCTGTAGTAAGAGGCATATTTGACTGTTGGCCCAGTCAAAGGCTTCCTAAAACTCTGGGGGCTGCGTACTTTCAGGGATATCAGTATAGATACACCATGTGAGTTTTCAGAGAGCTTGCTGGGACTGTGACTACATGCTTTTGTTTGTATTCTACCACAATAATCAAATCATGATCATAATTTTCAAAACAGTGTTCCCACAAACTATACAAATGTGGGTATGCATTATGAAATGCAGCTGTACATTTTTGATTTTTGTACATTGCCTTCGGCTGTTACGAGCTAGCCTCAGTCTGTTGTCATCTTCCCTCAGAGCTTTGTCATTAGTTAACAAAAACCAACCACTCTGGGCTGGAGGTACAGCTCAGTGGGCTAAGTGCTTGCCGCTAAGCACTAAGGCCCTGAGTTCGATCCCCGGTCCTGGGAAAAAAAAAAGCCAACCACTCCACAGCTTTTTCACTGCAGCTCTCAACTCCATAAAACAAAGCCTTTCCTTCTATCTGCATATCATCTCACTACAAATCAGAGACTTCATATTCCTCAGTAAGTGCAAGTCAGGAATTACCACCGCCATACTAATCAACACTAACAGAGTATTTATTCCACATGACCAGCAGAAGGTCCAATTCCAGAATCACACTCTAGAGGCTGCCTCTGGGACTACTTTTGCTCTCAGTTGTCTTCATTTTCTCCTTCATAAACAGACTCAGAGACTAGGAATCAAGTTCAAGTAGTTTATATGTGAAAAGTAAACCAAGAAAAGATCTAAGGGGTGGGCAAGTAGTCACAGAGAAGGGGAACTAAGCCATGTGAGGTCTGTTTCAGCTTGGCAAATTTCATCTCATTAGGCAAGGCTAGAGACAGGGTGGGACTTGTAATCATAGTTTCCCACCTGAAGCTTGAACAAGCAAGAATATTCATGTATCTCTTCCACGTCTATCAGTCAGTGGTTGGGTGAGGAACCTGGGGTGGAACATTTACTCCCTGTCATGTCTGTCTTGTTCCCCACAACTGGTCCCTTCTGTGTGCACAGAGCAGGGAGGAAAAATACACTAAGAAATTTCCCACAGAGTGGCAGCTCCTCACAGCTGAAGTTCACAAGACAGAGAAAAAGTGAGAAATGGGATGCCAGCGAGGGGAACCAGACTAACGATTTGGTGGGCTCTTCAATGAGGGTAGAGATGGAAATGTTCATAGCAGTCTAGATCGTAGGATAGAGGGTGAGAATGGTGGGAAGTTCAGCTGGGCTAGTTGGAGAGAACTAGATTTTGCAGGATCTTGGATTTCTAAAGTGGAACCTTGAGTTTCTCATATAGGAAAAAAGAAACATTCAAAAACCTCTCTGCCCATATGACTAGAAATTATTGGGAATGAATTAGATGGTTGAGACTGTTATAATAGTTCTTGAAGGAACACTGCAATAGCTGCAGGAAAAAGGGAGGACACTGGTATTACAGATGACTTCGAAGAGTACTTCTAGAAGGAGTGTGTAAATGTTACTGCCTCTAATTAATTTTGAACACTGTTTCTCTCATATCTGCAACATTTGCAGGTACACAATTAGATGAGTGAAAGAAGAAATAAATGAGATTGTTAATCCCTTCTGCAAAATTTCACAATAGACTCTGTCACCTATTGATATTGACTTTGTAACAACTGATTTAAATTTTGTGTCCCCTGCTACAGAATTTCACAACATAGTGGCACACAGAGAAAAGAAAAATAAACCACACTTGGTAAACTAGAAAATGGAATTATGAAGTTTGATGAAAAGAAATGCAGTTTTTTTTTTACATGAGGCAATTATAACACAAAGAAATAGGGAAATAGTAGGTACTAAATTTGTATAAAATTTTAAGCTCAAGAAAATATCAATATATGACTTTCATTCCTTAACATACAGGATGAGGAGCTCTGTCTCCTTGACAGTAAAACCCAGAATGGATCTTCTTAGGTCATCTCCACAACTGTCCACCAGTAACTGTGACAATGTAGAAAGCAGATGGGGAAGAAATACAGAAGGAATAAACTCTGCTGTTCAAAGTATTAATTCTGACTGACTAGAGTGGTAACTTCGGTTCATGCACTTGATTTGTTTTACAGTTTTGGAGAAGATGGCAGCATTTGTGTCTGTGATGAGGAGATGAATGTGGTTTTTGTCACGCACTATGCAGTTTGTGAACAGAAGCAAAATTCTGTCCAACGCTTTGCATTGAGAACCAAATTGTTTGCTAACAGAGGTGTTCATAAACTGAGGTGTTACTGCATTCTATGTTAGTCTCAATACTTATTTTGAGCCTAGGATTTCTCCTTTAAAAAGTGAGAGACTGTTGTTCTTTAGGATTAATAAGAAGTAAGACAGAAATTTTTGTGCATGGCAATAGTTTATAGCAGGATGCTCTCAACCCTAATTTGTGAAATGAACATATACATGGCATTTCCTACTGGGAGAAAATTTATCTTGAACTACTTTAAAATGTTGAAACTACATGAATTTAAGGGCATGAAAATTTGCTCTTTGACAGTTTACTGAGATTTTATATTTTGGTTCTTATATAGAAAAATATAAGATGCTAAGTTACAATTTCATTTATTGAACAAATGGATTCTTGCCAGTGTGCTATGTGCTTGGCATTGATCTAGGCCCATGAGGTAAAGCAGTGGGTAAGGAAGAAAATGTCTTTTTCTTACAGACTGTGTCTTTTCCTCTCTGTGTGTGTGCGTGTGTGTACACATTTGATGTTTATGTGACCATGGACTCTGAGTGTTACACTGCATTATATTCATACAGTAGCCAATATTCAAATAGAATGACTATGCTCACTTAATTTTACTATTTTCCAAATAAAAATATGAAATCGGAGACAAGGGATCACCACAGTTGTAATTATATTCTACCAGCAAGTGATTTGGGGGTGGGGACAAATGAACAAGACAGACAAAGGAGACTCAGCAAGCCGAGTGATGAATGAGATGATATTAAAATTTCTGGCAGAGAACATAGGTCACACTAAACATAGAAAGGGAAGATTCATTGGAATACATAAAACATGTGGCATCTCCATTCAGGGGAACCACTTCTTGCGTTTGTTCTCTTACAAAGCTATTAACTTCTTGAAAATAAAAATTAAACTCTCCAGCTGGAAGAAGCTTATGGAATTAATTATGAGGCTATGTGAAAAGAAAAGGGGAGGTGCTTCTACAGGCCTGCAAGGCTGGCAAAGGAAGTGACCGGAATGAAGGGAGCACTGCAGTTGGGGCTTGTAAAAGCATTTCCAGGAGGGAATGCTCAGATGTTGTAGGGACGGAGGAAGGTTGGTATTTACACAAAGAAGGAAATAATTCAGTTAATTTCATGTAAATTGCCAAGATAAATATTTTATTTTCTATACCTGCTCACAATTCTATGTATATTTCCAGCAGGGCAGCCTCTCTAGGGGGATTTGTGTATACATGTGGAAATCTTCCTGATAGAAGGCGAAAGGATCACACTTGCTGATGACATGAAAATGAGTTCTCTCAGTGGTTTTCAATCAAACAAACAAATAAAACAAGCAAAAACACGTGACACAAAGTATTATGGACAGATCTTGTGATCTCCACAATGTACTGTAAACTCAGTTCATCAAGAGGCATCACCTGAATACTGATTAGGGATGAGACTCTGCTTCCTGTACCCACTCTCACTAGCTAAATCTTCACTTTTGTCCTTGTTTTTTGTTTGTCAGAAAGACAACTTGACTAGTCACAAACAATGGGGGAAGTGAAAAGGCAGTTAAAAGCAAGAGCATAAAATAAATCATAAAAAAAGAAACTGAAATACAAAGATCAATGTCTATAATACAGTGCAGGGCAGGGGGTAATCAAAGCAGGTTCCATCAGACCCAGGGCAATGAGAGTAACTATATTAAACTCTTCAAGAAGTCTTTGAGGCCTTGGACACAAAGAAGTCACTTGAGGCCTAAATGTGTTGCATGGCATGACTATAAAATTGAATCTCACACCAGTCATCTTTGGCTTATTAAAAAACACAGACCCTGGCCCAATTTTCCTGCTATGTTGCTGAAAGGTGCATAAAACTCTTCTGAAACACACAAGAGATAAAAATGGGATAGCACAACATTGTTCAAATCACACCATGTACCCTGTAATTGCTAGTTCCAGATAATGTTAATTCTGCAAGTACTTCATAAAGGTGAATTTAATTTTCATAATTTAATAAGGTACACAAAACCTTAATAACCTAGAAGAATGTTCAAGCAGCCCATAGTGCAAACTTCAAGCACAAGCAAAAATTACTCAAGGTTTGAGGACAGTCTCCAAACCTTAGAACAAACACCCCATGAGGTCTTTAATGTCATTACAAAGCAAAGGAGTTTAAGTTTATAAGTCCTCATCTGAAACACCCTAACATAGTGAAGTACGTGCTGGTTGATTTATCCCTTCTAGAAGAATGAAAGGTTGCATTGGACCTGGTGAGATTTTAACCTGTGATCCTAGAGAATCTTCCAGAGCTTCAAACCTGAAGTTTGATGTATAACCTACTGGTTTAAAGGGACCTACATATTAGTACTGGAGTGTCTGACATAGTGGGTGGGTACATCAGACTTCAGAAAGAGCAATTTAGTCAGCAAGACACCTATATTCCCTGTTCTAATCATAAAAAAGACGATCTTTCCAAGAGCTACCACAAGGAGAATTTTGATAGGCACTGAGCAAAAGCAAGTAACATTGCTGAAATTTTCCTTTACAGAGCTTTAGCCTCAGTTTAGGAGACAGACTCAATTATTTTTAAGGTTATCAGTTAAATAGTTGTGCATCTGCTACATGCTTAAATTTGAAAGATGATGTTGATTACATATGATTCTTCATTTCAGAGGACAATGATATTATTTATCTTGATTTCATTTATCTTCCTCAGTATTGGAGTTTATGATTACACGGAGGCTTGCAAACACATGAGATTCCCTGAGATTAGTCTTCAGATGAATGACCTATTGTGGCACTGCTCCTATTAAGCAAAGCTTGTTTAGCAACGCCATTCCCACCTCCACCCCTTGTTACTACCTGCCTCCTGGAGAGGTCAAATTCCCAGCCATTGGACTTAACTTATGTTCCCAGCTGGTATCTTTCGCCCAAGCCTCTCTGAACATCGTGTTCTCTCTCTCTGCTTTATGCTTCTATATCACTTTCATCTGAGAAAAGAGAGAATGACCAGAAAGGGAGAAATAGAAATGTGTAGAGAGTAAGACAGGCTCAATCCTTTTGGTCTGTGACATAAATCTCAATCCCAAATTTTTTCTTCTTCTTCAGTCAGAAACAATACCAAAGTTTGTGACTATTTACTGGAGACACCATATGCTTTCTCAAGCATTATTATCAAATTCTGACCAAATTACCAGATTTGTTTTGTAGACCAACTCAATTTGGTCTCTAAAATAGTCAAAGCAAGCAGACAGCTTTTAAAAGATACTTTTTCAAAATTATTTTATCTTGCTCTGTTTTCTGTTTTTATTCTTCTCCCTCTTAACCTATCTTTTTTTCTTTTTGCTGTTCACCCTGTTCTCAAGTAAATAAGTCTGTTTTAAAGAAAGGCTTTGTATTGCTATTAATGTCAGAAATATTTTAAAAATTACTAAAACATAAGATGTGTAATGCCTTCCCATGTAATTTCTCTGTAAAAATGAATTAAGGCTGAGCATCAAATGAAAAAAAAATACATTTGCATTAAACATATTTCTGCAATTTATCAAGAGAATATTTTGGTAGAAGGGGTTATTTTGCTTCTTGACTGGTTTAGGTGTCCAGTGAGGCTATCTAAACTTTTTGTTTTGGGCAGGGTCTCTTTATGCAGTGAGGCTGGCCTCCAACTTGCCATCTTCCTGACTCAGCCTCATCCAAGTGCTGAAATTGTCGCCATACCTAACTGCTATCTACATTTCAAGTTTTAACAGTGAAAAACTACACTGAGGGAATAATTCTCCTTCCATGCTTGTGATGGTAATACTAGCATTTACTGTGCTTAAGGTTGTCCTATTAAATACAAGAGGCTCAGTTAAATTTTAATTCCCAATAATGCGTAACTTTTTAGTATAAGAATGTCTCAAACAGTGAATGAGTCATACACTAAAAATTATATCATTTATATTGTGAAATTCAAATTTAACTGGGCGACCTGGATTTTTTATTTTAAATCTGTGTCTCTGCTGTGCTCAGAGATGACATAAAAGGTATCCACTGGCCAAAAATATGAGGAGTCCGTTTGATAGTGCAAGGTTTTCATTTGTAATTTCAGTATCTTCTTCGAGACTGAGGTTCTGATTAAACAAATTGCTTTTAGCTGGCAATACTCATCTTGACAACTTCCTACATATGGAGGCTTCTTCTTAAAAATTTTAAATATTTCATGTTAAGCCTTGCTATTGTGAGTCTCTATCTGGGCCTACTGTTCCTTGTACTAAAACTCAAATTTGCATTTTCATATCACCAGACTGAACATGAGTACAGTCAGGGCAAAATATTTTAGGATTACAGAGAGTCATCCTTGTTCAAAGTGTGTCTTGAGACTCTGTCTATAGCTAAGTGGAAAGAGTCAGAGTATGTCCTAGATCCTACTGCATGGATAAAATGAACCTCAGACAAGGTCTGCAACTGGCAGTGAAAAGCCTGTTGTTGCCTTCCCTGTTTGGAGTGCAAGTTTCTGAATTTTCCTGCTAGACCCTTGTTGGTACTTCATTCCCCAGAGGAAATAGTGTTACTCCAGAGTCGTGACTATAAAACAGAACATGGTAGCACAGGCCTGTAATCCCAGCATTGGGGAAGCTAAGGCATGAGGATCGCCACAAGTTCCAGACCAGCCTGAGCTACACAGTGGGTTCTAGCACAGCCTGAACAGCATAGTAAGACTGTCTCAAAACAAAACAAAGCAAAACAAAAAATAAAACAAAACAAACAAACCTAAAAGCAGAATTCTAACTGCAAGTGTAAATACAATTGGAACCTTGATTTCAATTCCAATCCCCTAGGAATAAAAGATATCACTGGCCCAGCCTGGAGCAAATCAATACCTGCATGCCAGTAAATTGTAGTCAGAAGGTGATATCAACTTGTAAATACCTTGACTGGTAGTGGCTCATTCTGAGCTCAGGAGTAGCATCTATAAGAAAACTGGAAATACACCTCCATATGTAACCATCATAAACTCCAAAGAAAAGAAGTTTACAAGCAGAGAGAGTTGCAAGACAAATTCTAAGGCAAAGGATGAGGTTAGGCTTAGTAGGTTGATAGAATTTACTGAGTATGTGGACATGGGGGTACAGCAAGTACTGAGAAAGACAAAAAAGCAAGAAAACTTGGCTTCCCATCAGAAATATTGGACTGTTTCGAGGACAATCATAATATTTTAAATATCTCTCCCTTGGGTTTCATTTTAACCCCAAAACGAAATCTCAATTTAAGTGACTTGCCTTATGACTTTAAATGAAAACAAGCGAACACAGTGAGTGACTGCTAGGGAAGAGTCGCTGTGTTAAACGTTCTGTGGCATATTTGCAACAGCTTTTGAGGGTGGGAGGAGATAGGCATAGATTTTGTGTTTTCAACTTAGGTATTATTCATGGAAATAATGGTGAAAAATTGTCAGAACACTGCTTTAATGATAGTTTCCTTTAATAATTTTGAAAGAAAAATTATCCATGAGCTCATTAATTTGTTTAGAAGTAAAACACAGCACTTTTATTTCATTAAACTTTCCTGGAGATTTTGGGTACTCTTAGATCCTGCACTCATGTGAAATTACAATTTAAAATTTTACAGAGTCCACTGTCTCGAGTACCTTACCAATTCTTACAGAAGCTTCTAGTAATAATAGCCAAAGACAACCACAGAATTCACAGGAAGGCAATTGTATTGAAATTTTTTCAAGTTGAGACAGCTCTAAAAATACATTTTTAAGTTTGTAGAGGCAAAGCGAATGCACTGCATGATAGCCATGTTCCAGCCTTTTGTTCTAGGCACTTCCTGATCATTAATTCATCTCATCTTCAAAACAAGATTTCAAGTAGTCGATATCATTTTGATATTTCAGGTAAGGCACAGAGAATTTTGAAGCATTTCCCACAGACAGAGTCTGCAGTGCAGATAGGATTTAATCCCTCAGTCTAGCTCTTTAGCTAGGTGCCCTCATCACTAGTAAATCTAACATTGCAGTTCTAGCCCGTTACCACTACTGCATCTGGGTCTCCAGTCCTGGCCTTCACTGCTTTTGCACAGCACTCTTAACCAAGATATTAACAAGCTGATTAATTCACAGGCATATTATTTTACAAAACATGTACTAAGTATTAATATGGTGATTCACAGCTCAAAACATGCTGGAGGCTTACTTGTTTTCAGTGTATGAAGGATCCATATTTATGACCCACTTCACTTTCACATTCTTTTACTTTTAGATACTCAATAAATTAATAAATTAGACCAATAGCACAAAAAATTGGTAAACCTAGAATAATTCTGACTATACATATTCAAAATTCATTCTTATGAAATTTTATGAGACAAAAAGCATAAATAATGTTGTGTTCTCATAATCATTTACTTTTAATAAAAATCAGAGGTACATTATTCTAGCAAGCTAATAATGCTCTTATGAAAGAAAGCCTTGCTCTCAATTTCATTTTCCCTTAATTAAAGACTGATTGTATTTATTTATATTGATTCTAATAAATATATCTGGTATATGACTTGGAGATTCTTTTAATGTGAAAAATTATACTGCCTGAAATAATAACTAGTCCAAGAAATAATAGCTTTAATAATGATATAAAAATGTGGTTATTAAAAATAACATAAAATAAAAGTGTTCTTTATTTTGGCAAGAGCTTCAAAGTCATCCGTTGTATTTCAGATTCACTCTACTTGTAAAACTATCTTGGATAAAAGTTTATCCCTATTATTACATAATTTCTATAAATGGAAATCCACCTTTCTCCCTCTCCTAAGCTTTAATAAAACAGGCAAATATACATCTCAATGGCAGATTAAGGCTTTTTTGTAGCTAAGCCTAATTAAAATGGCAGCATTCCAATACTTTCTTTACCAGAGAGCAAGGACATCTGTAAGGGATAAAAAGATACTCAGCATTTTGATGCATTTGTTTCCAGTATTTAAATGTGACAACAGAAAACAGGGATCCATATTGGCTAAGCTACAAGCGACATTTGAGTTAGAAGTTTTTCAAAAAGAGGGCAGGAAATCAAAGCAGTCAAATGCATTTTGACCGTCCATTGTTTTGCGGGCTGTTTCTGCATTTTTAGTACCATAGACTTCCTCAAATTGTGTCTGGGCAGAGTGTAGCCCTCTCTTGGAATTTGTTTGTTTGTTTGTTTGCTTGTTTGACATAAGCGAAGTTCTATGGGTTTCAGAAGGTAGTTCAACTTTAACTCAACATCTCTCTAATCCACTGACTTTGGGAATCCCTTCTCCTAGTTCTCTGTATCAACTACATTGACCTTTGAGGACCATTTGGGAATAGTTGTACTGGCAGATGATCACTTGACATTATAGAATACTGTGAAACTATTTGTGCTGCAATAATTAAATACTAAAACTAGGTAATGTTTAAACAACAGAATTTTTTTTCTTACAGTCCTGGAAGCTGGGAAGTCCAAGATCAAGGCAACAACAGGTTTGATGTTTGCTGAGGACCAGTCTCTACTTCCAAGATGGCAGCTATTGCTGCATTTTCCAGATGGGACCAACAAGGTGTTCTCACATATCATAAAGTGAGGAAGGCAATGTCTCCATGCAGTCACCTGCACAGGCACAGATCCATTCACATGGGTGTTGCCCTCTTTGACTTAATCACTCTTCACAAACGTCATCTCTTCATACCTCCACAATGGGAATTAAATATCAATGCATGAATTTTGGGAAGCATTTCAGACCATAGCAAATATCATCATTAAGTCATGCTTTGGGTCCTTGTCTTAGTTACTTTTCTCATTACTGAGACAAAATGCCCAAAGTTAAAGGGAAAATGGTTTATTTAGCACACAGTTTATAGAGATTTCAGTCCACAGTTGGCTGGCTCCAAGGTAGAGTGGTACATGGCAGAGAACAGTAAAAGCAGTAAGAGAGACAGACAGACAGAGGGAGAGAATGAGTAAGAGTTGAGAGGAGAGAGGGAGGGAGGGGAAGAGAGAGAGAGAGAGAGAGAGAGAGAGAGAGAGAGAGAGAGAGAGAAAGAGTCCCTTTCTCTCCTTTATATTGGTAGATTGCATGCAGGCTACTGACCTTAGAGTGATACAGTTCTCACACCCTATTAATCCCAGAGTTGGACCATGAGTTAGTCACAAACTCTAGATTCAGCCTCCTCTAAAATATCTACTCCTCAAAACTGCATGAGGGTTTAGCGGGACATTTAGACAAAAGCCATAACAGTCCTTTTTTGTTTTCTGAAATGTTTTTAATGTGACTGTATATATTCTATGAATTATTTTGTCAATCCAAGTTCCAAGGGAGGGATTCAATGAGAGAGGACATATAACTCCCAACACAGAACAAACTGCTAGCTTGTGTTGTACTCATTTGTTTAAATTTCATGCTGCCACTTCTCCAAAATATTTTGTGGCTACAAGCCATGCTACATTCAAAGTAATTTCATAACTATCTAAAGACCTGGAATAGAGGAATCCACCAATGAATATTGACTGAATCAAATCATAGAGGTTTCCTCCTCCTATTTAGTTTTATTCTATACTGAAACTCTTAGAATTATAGCAGCTGAAAATTGACCCTGACTTTTTTCATTTTAATTATATTTTGCATTCATGGTGAAAATTAGCATAAGGTGAACATATACAAATGACAGAGGCAGTGCACATAACTCAAACATTTTAAAGATCTGAACTCAATTCATACACATACTGTGATTGAGAAGTGTTTTCCTGATACTTTTATTCACTTCTATATTTTACCCTACAAAGAATGAGATGCAATTTTCTTCAAATGACTATATCAACTCAGCATATAGATATTTTTTTCTAATTTCATCAGTTTGAATTCCAAAATATTTTAAAATCATGAGACAATGAAACAGGCACTGCCAGGAGCCTTTTGCTTGTGAGCAAATATTTCAGGTGAACAAACTGCACTTAGTAGAAATATTTCAAAACTGAAGTTTGCTTTTCTCAGGTTGCATTCTTCACCTGTCAGGTGGCACATAACAGACATGAAGGGTGTAAGTGCAGGATTAGGAAAAGGGTTTTTTTTTCACACAAAACTATAGCTTTTGCCCCAAGAGAGTTAAATTCTGTTCTGACATGCAGATAATGAAGATTTTCTTTAATGTAGTCATTTTCCTTTTCTTACAGAAATTTCTGGTCTAGACACCATCCTCTGAAAATAGAAAATACGCATTCTTACAAAGAAAAAAGTTATTCATTGAGGTGATAATGTGAAACTTGGTGTCTAATATTAATTAGTACTTGATATTTTGATATAACTTGAAGTACTAAAATAGTCTGACAGTGGTATATAACTATGGCCTTCAATCAGCTGAGGTGGACAAAATCCTAAGCTTCTGTTCAGTACCATCAATGAAAAAACTGTGTTTATTAATCCACTGTAGTCTTTTGAGAATCTTTTAAGTTGGTAGTAGTAATCCTTATAGTCAAAGTTTTTTAAATATCTGAAGTTTAAAATTTCAAAAATTTGCAAATTTCAGACTAAAAATTTAATTTTTCCTTTTACAGAAGTACATATTTTCTTTATCTTCACTTTCATGTAGTTTTATCTATTTAAGTATAGAATTATAATGAATTAGAATCATGTGTATTGATATTTATATATTGAAGTACTATTAACTTTTTGTTAAAAAAGCAGTAACTGCTCTAGGTACGTCAAGCATAAAAGGATTTAATATAGGAAATTAGGGCTTTAAACACATACTAGAATTTATCTGCCTTCTCTCTACCTAAAGATAATATTGCTAATGACAGTGACATGTTGGAGGGTGGTATCTTGCTAGTGACAGTGACATGTTGGAGGGTAGTATCTTGAGTCAGGATAGTCTGCTGGTGGTCTGATAACTAGTTCAAGTTCTACACAAGGACAGCACGTGGAAGAGTAGGACAAGACAGTCCTGTGAGCAATTAATAATGGTAGCCTGTGAGAGCGGATGTGGTAGAGCAGGGCAGGGAGAGCAATGTGGTGCCAAGGCCTGGACATCAGCGAGTAACGAAATTGGACAGAGGAGCAAATGTGGTGGAAATAACCAGAACAGGTTTCTCATTGAAGAAGGATTGTACAAATACCAAAACAGATAAAAAGCTAGAATAAACCCTCTCCTGGTAGACTGTAATGAGCGCTAATGGAGTGAATGCAATAACTGTATCGATAGATAGACAGAGATAGAACATACATAGACACCTGTGTGTGCACATGTAATTATACGTGTGGGTGTTCTGGACATATGTTCAAATATATTCTTCTCAGCTCTATCAGTGTGAGTTTCTAGATGTAGCACTGAACTTGCCCAGCACCAAGCTCTTGACTTACAACACTTCCCTGCAACAAACTACGTCTCCTGGAGAAAAAGGCAGGTGGTGAGACTGTATTTGAAAAAGTGTGGTATGTGGCTATGTCAATAAATGGTGCTCTATTCAAAGAGTGAAAGGATTTTGGTGGCAAATCTAAACGACAAAACAAACCCTCTTAAAAGGATGCCCCCTGGCCAAACTGAAGTTTAAGGATCAAAGTACATATTGATATTCATTAAGTGGTTATTACTCCATTTAATGAAAGAGAATCTTTGTATCCATGTGGACAAGGGGAGAGAAAAGAGCTGCCTCTGCAGGAATACAAACCAATGATACAGAGAGAACGATGGGATGAGTGGAGGGGGAAAGATCGCCATTTTACAGTCTTGGTAGTGTTATTTCAGCAAAGGAAAATCCAGACATGATAAAACTGATGGGTGAGAGGAAAACGAAAAAAAATATTAATGCAGCCTCAAATATTCCTATTGAATATTTATTATTCACAAAATGTAAATATGAATAACATTTAAGAGTGCATAATATCAAATTTTGCACTAGCTTAAGGTGGTGATCAACATTTTAAACCATCAGTAATGGGTCCAATTAACAGTGTGCATTCCTAGTTTAAGTGTAATGAGAACACTATCATTTTACTTCTGTGTTATCCCTACCACACATGTATAATGTAGATCTAACCATGATGAATGATCAGACAAATCTCACTGGGGGAGAGCCTCCAAAATTTTTCCCTAGAATATTCCTAAATGTGAACATCACGGAATGCAACACACAAAGGTCCGCAACTAGATCAAAAGGCAAGAACATGCAAGGCTTTTTGCCCTTCAGGAAATTAATAGGGTTAGTGGAGAGAGATCTGTGAGAGATTTAGACAAAGGGTATATGGAGATTTACTTTATTATGTTGTGACTTGCCTGGAGTTTGAAATCATTTCAAAATAAAAAAATAATAAAAAGCACTAGAGTGGCAATGACTGAAGTCTCAATTTACAACTGACAATTTGGGAGCTGGAAAGCTGTGGGAACCTTATGAAGTTGCCAATGATAAAGCTGAAATGAGGCGTATGATTCAAAGCTAGACACAGAGAGGCTATTGCAAAGTTCTACCTGTTAAAGATTGACATATCTGTCAACCGCTGCCAGAGAAGCAGTAATGTGGCTTTTTATTCTCTTCTTGCTTCCAAATCTCTACAGCTTTGGGGAAATACGGTTTCCAGATCTCAAGCCTTGGTTGGTATGAGAAGTGAATGTTACTCATAGACACACTGCCATAGA
The DNA here is from genome assembly GCA_004027595.1 of Dinomys branickii. Classification (NCBI taxonomy): domain Eukaryota; kingdom Metazoa; phylum Chordata; class Mammalia; order Rodentia; family Dinomyidae; genus Dinomys; species Dinomys branickii. Next base: position 81,578 of record PVLD010006081.1, on the reverse strand, counting down.
AAGCCTCCCAGCTCAGTTTAGTCAACAGAAAGTTATTTATGTGAAAATAACTTTGCAGTTAGAAAGAGACTTTTTTCCCTATTTGACTGAATTTAGATATTCATTTATTGTTTAGCATTCATATGGCTCACCTAGTAAATGGGAGGCACGATTCTCAGAGCTCAGGGTTTAATGGTAAACATGACAGAGAAGAAATTGGCCCCCTTTCAGCCTGCAGTTCTTATGAGACCTTTGAAGACAGCAAACAAGTTAGTGAAAAAGCAAACATCGAGTTCAGACAGGTACCATGGTTGACCTAGATGGGGGTCATAGGACAGACCACACTTTGACAAGTACTCTATGCAGAAGTGCAACAGTGAGCTACTCACAGAAGTGTGGGTGGAATAGCATTCTGAGAGCACGGAATTGCGCAGACAGGAGGCCAGCAAGGGGAAGAGTGCACAGGCAGATGAAAAGAAATGCGTGGGGCTCTGAGGTTTGGGTATATTTCTCAGTGCAATGGTAACATAATCAAACAGAAAAGTAACATGACACGATGTATCTTTTAAAACAATAATTCTACTACTATAAATAAAGGACCCTTGGAGTTCGGGAAAGAGTACAAGGAGAAAAGAAAAACTGTGTTATTTTATGAGACAATATGAAAAATGATCCTGAACTCCAGAGACATGGGAAGTGATGAGAAAAAGGACGTATGCTTTGGAACTAGAACTGGCAAGGCATTTCTTTCTAGCCCCATGTTATACTGTCAATGTTTTGTTGTTAGTTACTTTATCAGCTCAGAAGACCCTGTGTGCTTCACCATGGACAAAAGGACCTGAACGGAACAATTACATTTCAGTGTTAATGTATGAAAAACAATTGGTTTTGGCCACACAGAATCCTGTCCCCATCTTGTGCTGAAAGAATCAAATTTTACTTTTTTTGCCATTATGTCGCCTTCCCTTCCCCATAACACATAACCTCGGTGCAACTGTAGTGAAGGCATTCTGACTCCGTGTCCCGTCCCACTGTCTCCGACGGACGGACCTAGTCAGTAACCCTCCAAGGACTGCGAATCAGAAATGTAATGAGGAGGTAAAACTCCATTGTCCTACTAGTGGTGACAGTCAGGGAGTTCTTACTCTGAGCACTGATAACTCCTGATCTTTCTTGGGCCACATACATTACATGTTATTTCAATGTATGAGGTTTTCAGGGTAATCTTTCTGGTAAATTCCATGCTATTTTTACTTATCCAATTCTCAATTTCTGGTGCTTGTAATCAGAGTCCTAACCGACACAGTGATTTTGTTTCAATGCTCAACTAAACTTAGTTTGTAATGTAACAAAATGTGCGAAGCAGTTGCCAATTTAAAATGACAACCCAGAGAAACAGGGGTGAATTTAACTACAATCTCCTAATCCCCTATTATTAAATTTCATGCAAAAGAGATTTATTTAACTTTTATGCTTGTAAAAACTGTTTCTTATGTAGCAACTCTCATTAACTCTCTCTTCCTACAGAAAATGTTACAAGCAGGCCAAATTTTTTGTGTATTTTCTCTCCAATTCCAGTTTCTATTTCTAAAAGTAATGTGTCATTATTTTGCTTTTTAGAACTTCTGGTTGTTTTGATATTTTTACATAATTTTCTAATTGAATTGTTCCTGGGTTTTTAAAATTTTAAATATTATCTGTTACACTCCTCTTATGGTGTACAAGCACGTAAATTATCTACACCAGAATTTTCAGTGTTCATTGTGTTTTGAGAATACACACTTCCATCATTTTTGCCCATTTCATTGAACAAAAACAGAGAATGTTGGATCTCCCATAACTTACAATGAGGATTTTATCGTCCTAAAACTTCCCTTAAATTCTGCCACCTTTTTATGTACTATTTTTCAGGTCAGTGAATTTTACATTTAATTTAGTAATCTCGTGGTTCTAGAATTTTGCTTATAAATTAAATTTAAAAGTGGAAAACAAACCTGGAACACCTTTATTCTTCTTCTTCTTTCTTTTCCTCATTTCCTTCCTTCCCTCTGCATGGTCTCGAGCAGCATTTATCTTTGTGTTCAACACTGTTCTGTGTGTTCACAAGTGAAATATTGTTTACTGCAGACACAGATCATGCACATTTTGTTTCTTATCCAGTTTATTTATTTCTGTGAAGTTGCTGATTCCTTTACTGACCCATATCCATGTACGTGTGTTTAGCTTTCTTTCTTAATTCTTTGCTCATCGTGTCTCCAATAGTTCGTGTGGCAAATATCCCCCAAATGTTAAAGGGCTGCGGGGACGTGCTGTGCAGCTCTTCGGTGAGCCGTTCAGGGTCCCTGGGACTGCGGCCTCCAAGAAGATGGAGGCTCCCATGGTTTTTTACCTTGCGCTTTCCGTCTCCACTCCTGACATGAGCGGTTTGCTCTCCCTTAACGTTCTCGTCACAAGGTGCTGCCTCGTTAGAGACCTAAAGAATGGAGCCACTTGACTTTGGACTGGAACTTTCAAAATTGTGATCCAAAATAAAACATTTTGCTTATAAATTAATTGTCTCAGGCACTTTGTTATGGGAATGGAAAGCTGGTGACTATATGTCATTCATTGTACATGCTGTCAGTTTACAAACCCTCCTCTGCCCAGCCGCAAGTTCCTTCTCCAAGGAGACCTTCTCCTCAAGTCTACTTCTTCAGTTCGAATTCAGGGCTGTTGGCATCTGTCAGGCCAGGGTCTTCATAAACATGTCGATTTTGATCTGCCTCTTAGAGCTCTTGCCTTCGCTCTGTATGTAACTCCATGGTAGGCTAGAGCACATCCTTAATTAAATTTCTAAGAAAATATTCAGGAGACAAAATTATGCCTAAAAAGCCTTTCTTTTGTCTTTATATGTGATGTGATTATTTTGTTAACTATAGTATTTTAGGACTAAAATTATTTTTCTTCATAGTTTTAAAAGCATTTTTTCCATTACTTTTTTGCATCTTATATTACTGATGATGTCAGGTGTCAGTGTAATTTTGTCCTCTTTTTAGAATACTGAAATATTTCTTCCTCTTTCTTCCTTTCTTTTTTTTCTTTCTTTCCTTCTTCCTTCCTTCCTTCCTTCCTTCCTTTCTTCCTTCCTTCCTAGGAATTGTTAAAGCATCTTGTTCATTTTTAGCATTGTGAAATTTTGTAAAGTATTTGTTTTTTAAAGTTTTTAATCAATTTATTCATTATAACGTTCTTGTTATTGTGAGACGATCCAATAGGATGTTGTTATGGTAACTGAATTCCTCATATTCTTTTTTTTCAAATATTAGCACTCCTATCTCCTGAATACAGGGCCTATGAATATATTGCTATAATCCCCCCCCATTTCTTGGCTTTTTAATTAAAAGTGTAATCTATTTTCTTCACTGTACTTTAATAGTCTCATTGATTTCTTCTTATAATTAAGTCACAATTTTAATTTCTAAATTTTTTTTCCTATGCTTTTTGATGGTATATATTTTTTTCTGGATATAGGATCTTGATTTTCTCAGTGTTTACTAGAAATTTACTTTTTATCTTTCCTTTATGACAAATTTTCACTGAAGATAATCCTGTCTCCTTCGATGTGACCCTTGAGCTAAATCGCCAACTAGATTGTCTCAGGAGCCACCTATTGGGTTAATGAAGCTCACTTCTGGTTGTATCTGAGTGGGTCATGGAGGCATGACATAGGGTAATTGTACCCTAGGTCCCCAGGTCCTTGCTCTTTGGCATTTTTTTTTTCCCCTTTTGGGCCTTAAGCCATGCCCTTCCACTATTATGTACTGTATTAGACAGCCAACCATTAACTGAATGCCCTGAAACCATTAGCAAAATAAAATCTTTTTCATTAAATTGTGTGTGCTGGGTATTGTGTTCCAGAGAGCAGAACCTGAATACCATTGTAGCACAGTTTTCCTTTTTATTTGGAATTTTATAAATTTGCTTGAAATAACAGGTTTATTGGTTAAATAAGTGCATGTTTAAGAATGACATCACGGTGAGAATTGCCTAATAGGGAGCCTTGTGCTCAGCATTTAACCTTTGGGGGATATTCGCCATAATAATGAGTGCATGTTTAAGAATGACATCACGGTGAGAATGCTGTGCATCTTAGTGGGGGCATATCTGCTGTCGCAATGCACTTCAGGTATGTAAGTGGCAGCCTCACCATGAAATGACAGAGCTTAGATGTTTCACCTTCAGGCTGCCTGCCTAGGGTACATGACCTGTGGGGAAGAAGTCACAGACTTACCTGCTCCTTAACTCTCATCTCAGCCCACACTTCCACTCCCATTATCTGTCTTTCACAGCAGCCATCTCCACATTTGAAAGCTTCCTGGGGATCCAGGTTCTACAGGGCAGCAGGTGAGCATCCCACTGTTGCTTTGCTCAGCTGTACCAGGTTTCCTCTGTTCTTTACTTTGTCAACCATTAGCACTCATCAGCCTCCTATGTTGCTTTAATATGTTAAAAATTCATAGCAGCTCCTGTCTGTCTGCATTTTATATCTGGTATGTTTCGATAATACTTGTTAACATCCCTTACTAGCACTGCAACAGAAACATGGCTAAGAGGAAATGAACTACCCAAACTGTACTATTCACCTTAAATTTTAAGCCTACTGTTAGTACTTTTATTTATGCTGAAGAAGTATAACTTTATTCTGTCCTTCTGTATAAGAATGTTTATTATCCTTTATTATAGATGAAATTTCTATATCTTCCAGGCTTTCCATATATACCTTTTAAATATATTGTATTTACTTATTTGGCTTTCTAACACAGGGTCTCCCTATGTAGTTGAGGCTGGCTTTGAACTCACTATGTAGTACATGCTGGCCTCACACTCATGGCATTCCTGCTACCTCCACCTCCCAAGAGCTAGGATTATAGGTGTGTGGAACCACACCCAGCTATATTTTTAATCTTAATTTATATATCATAATTATACATCTGAAGCATTGTGTAACATTTCAGTACATATCTACAGTGTTTAATGATCAGGTCAAGGCAACTAGCACATCTAGCATCTTAGATATTTATTATTTCTTTGAGTTATTAACATTCTATGTAAAATTTCAAAAATACATTTATGATTTACTATTTAAAATCATGTGAAATGAATGACATTTAATCATACTCTTAACTACCAAATATAATAACTAATGTTTATCATTCTGCATTGTAGATTGTCCCGCTCTAACTGATATGAGCACTTTTTCTAATAAAGACAGTAGTCTGTACTAAGGATACTAAGAAAAGCAGTGAGTCAGTTACTCTTTAAAATTTACAACCACACACACACAAACACACACACACACACACACACACACACATACTTTCACTACCCCAAAAGACTCTTTACATATCATAGCCCCACTCCTGAACTAAGAGGGACAGGGCAGTGCTATTCTGGCTTAGGTAATCAAAAAGTCACCTAGACGCAGCTACCACTTCATCACAAGGGTGGCTTGGGGAGAAAGGAGAAAATCTATAGGGAGTGAAGGAGGGAACCATGAACGCTGGAAAGAAGATCAAACTATACGTTTTACTGTGATTTGTTTACATCAACCAATGAATGAATGACCATAAATTCAAATTAGTGCACCACAGAAGGCACTGGGTAAATACCAGAGAATACACCCTGACAACAGCAACACTTTTGCTGAGGAAATAACCCAGAAAAGAGAACGAGAAGGGTCTTACATGCAATCATGAGGAATTTGGACATAACTTTAATTCATCAAAAGGCACTTACATATTGCTTGGCTTTTGCTGATTTAAGAAGCTCAAAATATAGATTAAAGAGTAAAATAAAGGATAAATGGTCAGAGGTAAGAAGGTGGATGTTTGGGAGATGGGGAAGAAGATTGGGGGAGGAGAAAGCAATCACAAGTGATCAAGATGCTTTTACTAAATATGTACCAATTCCTCAAAACAAATGGATTTCTTATATATTGATAAAAAATATAAAATTACATCTCTGTGTGGCTTAATAAAGCTGCTGAAGGGTTTTGGCAATAAAAAGGGGCAGCATACTTTACCACTTTCGACTATCACTAAAAGACAGCGGTCTGGAGAGCAGGGCTGGCATCTTAGAAGCCAGGTAGGACGCTCTCTGCACGGCTTTCCTTGCGAGTCTGGCCTTATTAATCCCTCGGCATTTATCACCCTAATCACTGTTAATTGCCAAAAAACAACACTTGGTCTATTACATATATGAAATCCACTGTTAAAAATTGCAGTTCTTCATGCCTTTTATAACTTCAGTTCTCATCACAGCGAATACTCTTCGGGATGTATTAGCTGCTGTCGAACTTTGGAGATTGCGATAGAAACTATCGAGCCTTTCCCTTGCTTCTGTTTCATAACACAAAGGCTGTCTTATAATTTCTGTTTAGATCCACGTTTTGATTAATTCACACAGAGCATGTTGTGCATAACGTTCTACTTTCTATCAGATGGTGGTTGAAATTATTCACAAATTGATTTATCCTTCTAGATTCAGACTTTGCTGTTACTTGTAAAGTGTAATGTCTTCCTGAAATATAATTCTGAAATGGCAGGAAAGTAAAAACAAATATAAACTGACATAATTACGTCTGCCTAAAATCCTGAGGTTTTTTTTTTAAACTTCCACTGAGAACTGTACCCATTCTACCCAATCCTAATTATTTGTAAGGGCCACCGGCTTAGACTTCTCAGATTTCTTTAGTATTGCTACAAGCTGGCACTTTGGTTTCTGAAAGGTATATTTGAAATTTCGATTTGGCATCTGCCAAAAAAAAAACCCAAAATAACAAAACAAAATACACAATTGTCATGCTATTGGATATTATAATATAGCTGCTAATGATGGCTGAAATTTAACCAATCACACAGAATGACAGGAGAAAAACACTCAGACAAGAGCTTCATGTCAAAACTACGAGAGAAAAAAGGCAAAAGTACTGCAAATTAATGCCTTCTTGCTACAGTCGATCTGATTCTGATTAGCCCATGCAAAATTTATAGAGCTAGATAATCAGCAAACAGACACTATAATATTTTTTGTAAAGCACTGTCAGAAACTTTTACACTGGTCCTGGTAAAATAATTCTCCGTTCCAGGGCCTGCCTGACAGCCTAGGACAGAGAGAGCTGTCAACCCAGGAGCCAGCCAGCGATGATTGTTAAGGGGATTTGGTCCTCCTTCTATTTGCCTAATAGGGAGCCTTGTGCTCAGCATTTCCTGCAGCAAAAAAGACAGATGAAATCTCTGGGTACTTCACTGCTGCTGCCTCTCAAAGATTTCCTGTCAAAACGGGCCTATAAGGGGAGAAAGGTTTTCAATAACATTTTTTTTTTACCTGGCAGAATTTCCAGCCTTGCTATGAAAAGAGTTTGAAGGCTCTGTCTTTGTTAAGGAGGAGAGAAGAGAGAGAAAAAGCAAAGGAAAATAAAATAAAAATGCTGCCAAACTACCAAGTCAAATTGTGTTTAAAAATAAAAAAGCGATAGAGCAAGGTGGCTCATGTTAACATAGCGTGTACAGAAAAACCAGCTTTGATTGACACATTGTCCATGTTTCATTTAAGTTGCTGTTTTTTCCTCCTTCAAAAGCAGAAAGTGACCTTGATGCTCCTAATTTCCCACCTAAAATACTGAAACATGTTAGTTGCACGCTGTTTCCGTGACTTTAGTAGCCCGTGTAAGGAGTAAGGAGCGCAGGGCCTTCCTAGGATGTGTCAGCCTGCCTTACTCCGTATTAACGCTCTCCTCCCGCACTTCTGCCATCGGTCAGCTGCCCGGTGAGCCCGTAGATCTCTAATAATTGGTACAAAGGACACAGCTTTTACCCCAAGCTTCTTAGACTCTACTCAGAAAATAATGAGGGTAATCAGGGTAGTTTTCTACATTTCCAGAGAAAATTCATTCAAACTCACATCTTACCTACTCCTGACAAACAAGTGTGGAACCTCGTCTCTCATAGGAATCCATCGCCCCGCGTTCACCCAAGCTGTTTTCACCAGCTGTTGAGTATGGTCGTAGAGAAGCATAACTCTGTGTTCTTTCCCCAGTTGTCTGTCCTCCAGATTTGGAACGGAGGCATGAGAACTTGAATAAAAGTTTTAAAGTGGATGAAATATGAATAATAAGTAGTGTACTTAGTTTTCTGAATCTGTGATTCACAGCACAGCCTTTAGGGTTCATTTGTCCTGAACATCTTTGGTCTTTTTAAAATGGTCATGTTGTTAGAAAGTGGAAACTGAGAACTGACATAGAACAGCATTGATAATATTTTAAAAGGAGAATAAAATTTCAATTGTCTGTGGACATTTAATACAAGAAGAACACACAGGCCTGAAGCCCTAAGGGTAATATAGACAGAATGACTCATTTTTACAACGAAGACCCTCAATTTATTTGGAAAATGTTAAATCATGTCATTGCCCACAATTTGTTATGATATGAAAACACACCTTAAAATAGTATTTAATCGCCAGGTTCATACTAAAATTGGCAATATTAGTGCGTTTGTTATCCAGGAAATGTACAATGGGGAGACACTTCATTTCACCAAATACATTGAACATGTGGGCTGTTAATATACATTGAAAGGAGCTATAGTCCACATAAGTATTATTTCTTATTATGATATATTTTCTGCAGTTTAGTTTAAGAAGTTTATGGGTCAAATCCATATAATGTGAACACATAATTTAACACAATAGATAGCAACAAAAAAGAAAGACTTTCTCTAAAAAAGCAACTACAGTTATTTAGAAGACTAATTGGCAGCCTGTAGGCAATGCGCAGCTTTTAACGGGGAGTTCCCAGGTGGAAGGAGCTAACTTTTAGAACAGCAGCTGCCTTCACCAAAGGATTTCTCTTTTTTTTTTTTTTTCCTGAGAAGGAGGTGAAGACGTGAAGCAAGCAAGGTCATAAAGTACATGGGCATGAGTTAAGGATAAAAGAATAGCATGGAATGTTTTTGGCAGTGCGGGTGTCTGAGTAAAAAATATAGGATGATTGTTCATGTATAGTAATATGAATAAACACGTACATTTTATTATGTCAAGACCAGGGTACGGTGAATTATTATAGAGACTCAGAATAACTTCTTGTATACCAAATTACCACCGTAAGGTCTATGTATCTATTACAAAATACCAGTTATTATTATTGATTGACATTAAATGGCACTGAAAACAAAACAACTGAGAACAAGACTGGACATTCTGCAGATGCTGTAACAGCATTAGAAATGTGAGCAAATCAGGCTGGGGATATAGCTCAGTGGAATTAAGCGCCTGCCTAGCAGGCGCAGGGTCCTGAGTTCGATCCCCAGTACTGCCAAAAAAAAAAAAAAAAGAAATGTGAGCAAAAGACCCATGAAAGAAGAGTCAATAAGATTGAGTCACCTGGGCTTTCAGATCACTGCAACCCAGACACTGCTATAGGGAGAGATGCCCCGTTCTCTATAAAGGTGCAGCAAGTGAGGAAAAGCCAAACAAACTCAGAAATTCGTGTGGACATTGAAATTGTGTGAGATCAAGGCAGTGAGTATAATCACAGGTGATATTTAGAAAGAACTGGAAATCACAATGAACCTGTTTTGGTTGTTGATTTTGTTTTTGTAGAAGGTAGTTTGCTGGATGCCATTTTCCTCAACTTATTACTGTACGAACCGCATTTGACATTCTTCATGGAGCATCATCCAGGGAGGACTGAAGAGGCTAAACAGCCTCCAGGAGACAACAAAAGCCAGTGTGGCAGCCGTGTGAAGTCAAAAGGTCAGGAAGGCAGAGGATCAATTTTTTAAAAAATCTATTTCTATCTCTTAATTCTGCATATAAAAGTTACCGTGAGAGTTTTTTAAAATGTATGTCTGTACCCCCTTTGCCCGTTTTTCTATTGAAACTAAAAGCACAAGATCAAAACCTGTGACAGTGGACCCACAAAGACTTTGCAAAAGGGACTGGATAAAGAGCTAAAAGTCTCCAGTGTCGGTTCAGTGGGGATCTGTCCCTCCCACAACTAGTGGCAAAGAGGTTGAAAACCAAGGGAGGCGACGGCTATGGCTCTGCCTTGCATTTCGGGGCTCCATCCTTCTCCTATTGTTATTCCCAGAATTCATACAAACATCAAAAAGTGGGCCAAAGGAAGTGCAGCTAATTTGGTATGTAACGAGACAAAAGAATCTGACATGCGTGTGCTTCTACTTTTGTATGAAGAGAAGAAAAGAAAAAAAAAAACAAGCAAAAGAACAAATTACACTTTGTACCATGGGAGATGAAACAATTACAGGAGGAGAAAGGTGGAGGATACAGGGCTCAGTGGACCCTTTAATGAATAGTGGCAAGGTTTCCCCCCAAACAAATGACAGTTTTCATACTTGATGGATAGGAAATAGCTTGCTTCGGTTCAAACTTTTATAAAAGGATCCTTATAGGATCCCCGCTGACTTAATGCCAACATTTAGCATTATAACTGGCTTTCATCAGGGGACAGGTACTCACATCACGATAGCTTTTGCACATTTCCAATCACCTCACCTGGGATCAGCTCATCCTTTGGAGTTTCCGCATTCGTTTGTCATCAATTACCCCAGCTCCTGCTGGGATCCAATGCATGTCATAATAATTAACTTGTATCTGCTACAACCATGTTTCATAATTAACAATGCATTTGTCAAAACTTTTTCTCATATGCATATCAGCAATCCCAATACCTTTCAAAAATAAGTTTTGTTGTTTATAAAGAACAGAAAATGTAATCCCGGTTTGAAATGTAAATAGACATGAACTAGACTCTTTGTCTAAATTCTTTAGTATGAATGATGAGGAAAATAATAAGTGCAAATGCATGTCCCCGGAGTATCCTAAATTAGCAGGGTGTGGTGGTGCACACCTGTAATCCCAGCACTCGGGAGGCTGAGGCAGGAGGACTGTTGTGAGTTCGAGGCCAGCCTGAGCTACAAAGTGAGCTCAAGGCCATCCTGAACTGCCTAGCAAGACACTGTCTCAAAAAAAAAAAAAAAAAAAAAAAAACACACAAAAGCCTAGGTTACCTTAAAAACTCAAATAATTATTCAAACTTTCCATTATTGTTTCATATTTTCTGATGGAAAATAGTAAATCTTGCATCATACCTCTTATGATCCTCAACTTTGAAGAATTTCCAAAAAAACGTTTGGTTTTGTTACCTCATAACAAGGACGTGGAAACTAGAAATAGAGTTTTTTTAGGGTTTTCAAAGTATATGCTTACACAACAATGGCATGGAAAGAAATGGTTAGACACAAAATTTGAGAAATTCAGTATCACACACTGATGAAAACAAGGCTCACGTCACTTACATAATTCTTTCATCAATCTCCATACACATACAATCTTAAGCAAGATATTGCAAAGGATAAAGATCCTTCTTGAAATCATGTAAATGCTTGGTATTAAATTTGATAATTACCTGTAAGTTGAAAACTTGAAAGTATTTTCTGTTACCTGTGATAACTTGATACACAGATAACTGAAATGCAATTTCACCACTTTTAATGGAAATTATAATCTGACAAAAAGCTGTCCTCTAGATCCTCAACATGTTTTTTAAAAAAACTACTGGAGTCTCAGAGAAGCTCAAATAGTTATTTTCTGTGAGAGACCATGTTGATTTGCTCACTTACCTGTTTCACAATATATGCTAACAGAGTTCCATTAAGCAAAGAGTTTAAGTCTCAATTTGTTTTTCATATTCCAGGAAGTTTCTTGATCAAAAATTAGCTTATTTTTTATAATTAATACTCATTGTAAAAAGTATGTAGTGTGCTCCGGTTTATCTCTTTGATGAAGCACTTGGCTAGAATGTGCCAGGTTCTGTGTTCCATCCCTAACATTACCCCCCAAAAACGGAATTAAACAATGTATTAGTGGTAAAGCTCTCCAAAAATGACAGCTCAGAAAACAGTCAATTTCATGTTAACTCTGATTATTTAGACTTATGTACACTTTACCTGGATGTATAATCAGAGAAAAGAAAGAAAAATGGGTATTTAAGTAAAAAAAGTTACTTATCTAAACTTTCCAGTCCATAAAATAGTAATGCAGGAATTTAGATCCAGACTTTATTACCCTAAACCTATGTCACTGTGGTTCTTTGCAAAGTACAACTGTTCAGTACAATGTCCAGCAACATGGTATAGAAACAAAACCTTGGACAGGATCAGGAGTATATTACCTCATGGTACTCAGTGATTGGGAAAAACTGTTTCTGATCAGTCTTTTGAACATGCAATTAAAATCTTAGGGACTACTCAATTCTTCTTTTCCCAATTCTCTGTCTACGTTTTGTTGTGCTGATCCTTTATCTATGCTGCAAAGGATTCTCAATAGACAAGTAGCGGGAGGTACCCAAACCGTTAGAGTCATCCTGTCACCAAGTTGATGAGTATAAGAGGGATGCTTTCAAAACAAAACACAATCACCTGGACAGTGCTGAACTAGGAAATCTACAGTGAAGATCTGATACAGGGAGGTATCAATATGCCCCCTCTAACAAATGCACCTCAAAACTGCAACCTGAGATTCCAGACACCTAAGGACCCCAACTGGCATTCACAGAGAAGGACAAGCTGTTACACAGGTTCACCGTAAATCTTGTTTCTGGGAGAACAGAGGACCATGCTCATGATGACTCCTGTGCACAGAAGTGTGACTTGCAAAAATGTTGCACTAATCTTAGGGAAACTCACTGCAAAGTTCACTTGAGTGGTCCCACATTATTAAATCCTACTTCATCAAACTGGCAACCAGAAGGTGGTTGATTTAGCACTCAGCTCACCCTGGCACCGTAATTCATTATACAGCATGCTATTGTGGAATATCTTAATTCCATCCTATACTTGTGAAAATATTCTTCTTCTTAAACAAATAAAATGTGCTATTTGGAGGCATAGATTTAATTTGTCATAAATAGAAGAATTTTGGCTTCACAAGTCATTTTTAAAAAATATATGTTTGTCATAATAAATGTATTCCTAATCATCTAATATTTTATAGCACTACCTCCAGTAAACCTTACAGAGTGCTATACAGTCACAGTGAAAAATGGAGAAGCAATTAAAAGATAGCTCCTGCCATTGTAAATGATCCACTACAAACGTTACATAAAAGATAGTACTAATGTTGTTCATGGAGACTAAACCACAGCAAAGGAAAACAACCAAAATCAAACTGATACTCTCTTTGATAGTGTATGTGTAAAATCTGGTTTCAAAGTATACTTGAAAAAACATACTTTAACTTTTGAACACTTTACTTTTTTCTTCTCTGGTCCTTCAGAAGGAATGGAAAAATAAAACTAGAAAGAATGCATCTGCCAGGTGGGTTTTCCAAGTCCTGATTATTAAACAGTAATTTTCATCACATTTTAAATGTTCCCATCACTAGCGAGATTGTGGAAGGATGATACAGCGAAATCACTGCTGATAGACAATTAGTTGAGTCCGCTGTCTCAAGCCAAGATTGGCAGACTGTGCCGCTCCCGTAATCAAATTCCTTAGCATTAGTATAGCAGGACTGAGTTTTCTAGTTAATGCCAAAAGACAACACTGAATAAATACAAATTGCTTAATCTTCTTTTGCAGTCATACCCCCCCACACTGGTCTGTGTAATTAGGAAAATACTGTATCTCCTGTCCTGAATAGGGAAGACTGTGGATTGTTAATCATTATATTTACACGGTTTACATAAACAGTATTTAAATTCATGAGTATTCTAAGATTTCTTTTGAAGAATAATAATACAAGGACAATTCCTGAACATTTATTACGATTCCTGTAGGTTATTGATATGTTATAGTGTTTCCTTTAAAAATTGTTGCATAACAAAAATTCAAGTGCCACAAATGTTGAAAAAAGCACACAGATCTTTTTGTTTTTTCCTCAATCTGCGGTACTGGGGATCGAACTCAGGACCCTGCGCTTACTAGGCAAGCGCTTATTCCACTGAGCTATATCCCCAGCCTTTTCCTCAATCTGTATCTATATACATATATGTACACAAGAAAACAAAGTCAATGTAGTTTGCAAATTCGAAGGAAAAGACACATTCACATATGCATGAAAATACAGTCCCAAACCTAAACAAAAATGCAACAACATAGTAAGTGTACCTTAAAAGTACTTCTAGTAAAGCCAGTAATATAAAATGCATTGTGCAGTATATTTTATCTGTATTTTACACCAACATAATATTGATTTCCCACAAAAACACATTAAATAAAAGATTTATGAGGAATGTAGAAATCTCATTTGGCCAACAAACCATAACTCTTGTGTCTGCTTTATGAACAGGAACAAAAAAAAAATTGCAATGCTTGACATATTTCAATAATTTAGCAAAAAATTGCAAATGTTCATCATTTAATAATTCACAAATAATAATAAAGAGTGATCATGAACAAAATAAAGATTTGTTGTACTCACTAACAAAAAAATCCTTACAAAGGAAAAATATGTATATATATAAATATAAATGTAAATATAAATATATAAATATCCATATGCACACATTAGTGTCTTTATATCTATGTACATAAATATGGGACTTGTATGCACTTTCAAAGATAAGTTTACAAATAATAAATGAAGGAAGAAATTAGTAGACAATATGGCTTTTGAAATAAAACAGGTTTTTGAGACATATCAAGCAGCAGAGATTACTTAAAAAATACAAAACAGAGCAGCTTGAATCTGATTGAAGTGGTTACACACTGTGAGAGCAAAAGGATGCGAGAGTCTCGAAGAAGTCTAGGTAGAGTGCAGAAAGCACAACTGGGAAACACAGAGGAGCTGTTCGCCTTTTATCTCTGAAACCTCCACCCTCCCTTTTACCTTCCAAAGTTGTAACCCTGAACTTGGGACGACAATGAGGAGATTTCTGTTGAAGCTGTCTTTCCTTTCCCTCATCTATTCTTTCACATAATTAACTGCCTGACTTTTTCGTCCTCTGATTTTATCTGAGGAACTGGCAAATTTCACTAATTCCTGCAGTTACCACATATCAATGTTAAAGACGTATTTCATTCCCAAGATGAAAAGCAAACATTCTGAGTCTGCATAAGAAAGAAGGAAATGCGGGGAGTTAATAACACTTGTCACTCCTGCCCACCTTTCAGCCTGTGATTTCAAAGCCCTTAAAAAGCAAAGGCTTAACAGTCTCATTTTGCTGGAACGGAGAGGCAGAAAGGTTAAGTGATTTGTTTATTTATTTATTTGTGATTTATTTATTCTGCTCCAGCAAGTCTGTAATGGAGCTGGGAATAGGAGACAGATTTTCTGATTCCTTCTTCTCATTCAGACCACTCACCTTGCTTAAATGCTCACAGTGGAAGCTGGTGACATTTACTTTTATAAGTCGGGAATCATCATTACTGAACTGACATGCTACCCTATGCTTAGAAATACTGAGAAAAGTCAAGGGCCATCTCTTTGGAGCTTAGGGTTCAGAGCAAAGTTTCTTTGAACAATTATAACTTCAAGAATTATGGAGTTAAGCAAGACATTTATTCAGAGAGTCCCCAGTGTGATGTCACAAATCCTGCTAACATTTATTGTATACTGTGTGACAGACCCTGCACTAAGAGCACTGAGTTCATTAAATTAATTAAGACATTAAACAGCCTTTCCATAGGAATGACTGTCATTCAAATTTCCAGAAGAGAACAGTGAGCAATAGAAAAGTGGTTTGGCTGAATCACAAGTTAAGTAAGTGCTGAGCCCACAGTTAAGCAATACTGACTTTTTGCATTCCTGTGCCAGGTTAAAAAGTTAGCAGCAGAGACCTCATCCGGCATAAAGAAGAAAAATAAAGTACTAACGTCAGTTTAGGTCTGCATGTGAAGTCACTTCGCAGAATTTTTTATTTCCAAATGTGAACATACACTGCAGCATAACAGCCCACTAATACTAAATTTTAAAGAAAGCACAATCCAGAGTTGGTGATGCTAACTAGAGAAGAAGGAAAAAAGGAAGTTTTACAAGTCTGGTTTCAACTTCTCACTTATTACAACATGGTTGTATCCAGGGAATATTTTGAGGGAGGTGTTCAACGTGAATGCATATTTTAACTAAAAAGTAAACTTTCAGATCAAAAAGTTTACCTCACTGTCTCAGTTTCAAAATAATTATATTAAATATAATCTGAATATCTAATGTATGTGAAGATCTATACAAGAATAAGCTTAAACTAATAAATTATCATATTTTAAAAGGGTGATATATGGTTACTGAAAAATATTGGCCCCTAATCAGTCCAGATCTGGTTTGAAACCTGTCCTAACCATAAACTGGTATGATATTGGGTAAGTTATTCAATCTTTGGACATGAAATTTACTCATTATTCAAAGAGAGATATGTTGCCAGGCATGGTTATGCACACCTATAATCCCAGCACTTGAGAGGCAAGAGGTTCTTTGCAAGTTCAAGGCTAGTCTAGATTACACAGTGAACTCAAGCCCAAGCTGAACAGCATAGCGAGACCCTGCCTCAAAAAAGACCAAAAAAAAAAGAGTGCTATGTTTGTTTCACAGGCATGCTGTGCGAATTATATTGAGCAAACACGCGACTAATTTTGTTTACCCACTGCTATTGAATGTCCAGCTGCACACCAGCTTCACTTCTTATGGACACTAAATAAATCTTTCTTGAGGGAATAAGAACAGGTAACATCCCAACACCATATCTGCATATAGACTACTCAATACATTTTATAATTTTAAAATTTCATTATTAATGTTATTAGTGTTAATAATGGACACATAAACACTAGGAACAGTCTGAGATTTACCTATTTGCAACTTGATCATGTAATCTGCCACAGTTTAAGTTGAAGACATCAAACACCTGGATAGAAACAAAGTACAGTGTATTAAAGTTACAGAACAGTCAGGAGATGACTTTATTTATTTTACTAGACATTGGACCTAAGTCCTGTATGCTAATCTACATTCGAGCCCTTTTTTGTGTTTACTTTGACACAGGGTCTCACTAAGTCATGAGGTTAGGCTCAAAATTTTAATCCTTTGGTTTGGTTTGGTCTACCATTTTTTAGCTAGATCCCTGAACCTTAATTTTTCAAGGTAACCTGACAAGAGCAAAGGACACCTGCATAGCCAGTGGACGATGTTCCAGGCACATGGTAAACACACACATTTGCCTTCTGATCCAGGGAGAAGTTGTCAGCACTGTGCTAGGCTCACAACAAACCTGTCCTGGTTTGAATGGTAGAAACACGAAAACCTATGGAGAACTCATACCCAGCAAATGTGGGTATACAGTATACTTACTTGGGATCAGAATCGGACTTCAATTCTAAGTCAGGAAAAAAACAGTTTACCTTTCTTCCATGTTTTTGTGGAAGATTTAATTCATTAGGTGCCTTGGTATCTAACTTCTCAAAAATTATTTTGTCATTTTGTGAACACAGAAACACTGGCTATGGAGCGAGGGTTGTGCTTTCTTCAAACACCATTCTAGCTTGAACAAGGACACCAGAGAGTTCTTGAAGGAACTTTTACCTATCGAAACCAGAAATCATGAGCTGGAGGTGATTACTGCAGGATTCTGCGCAGCCAGAGTGTGAAGCTATATACTTTTGTAATGGAAATAGATATATAGCTGTGGAACATCTCAGACAGCAAGTCTCACAATGATAAACTCTCAGTATCCCCTGCCAACAGCTTTCTTGGGATATTTTCCTATTTTCCTACACTGTTAGTGCTAACCCTTGAAAGGAGTGGTTTACAATTTTTTCACTCACTTCTTCAAACACTCGTTATTTCATCCCTTAGTTTCTTCCTCTCAGTCTTCAGTATCAATGGTTTAAGTGAAGTCCTTAAATAGCCACAGTAAATTTTCAATAACCAAATTCAATGACTTTTCCTAAATCGCCACTCTTTGTATTTCTGGTATTGGCCTGTTCATTTAAAAATCTCTTCCTTTTGAATTATATGTCTCGTTCTTTTCTCCATCTCTCTGAGAAACAGCACTTCCAATCTCTCCTCCTTGGCTCTGTTTCTCTTGTCATCCTTTAAGTGTCTGCCGTGTTCGGGTCTTCTATCATTTTGTCTCTTTCTCTGTGTTCCTTCCCTCAGTGAGCCCATGATTTTCAACCCTGAGTGCTATGGTGAGAGCACTTAAGTGTTTATCTCCAATTGTTAATTTTCTCTTGACTTGGTCTTTTATTTCCAGGCATCTGCCAGACACCTCGACCTAAATTCCCAAAGGATACGAGACAGACTCAACCTGTCAGTCACTGCACCTCCACGTAGCCCATCAGATCAGCTCCTCAGGTTCTTATACGTGTACGGTTGTCAGGAAGCACAGTACCATCCCGCCCTTGGCATCATGTTTGAATGATACCTCATTTCCAAAATATCACTACCATCCTATTTTTGAACACTAAAACGCATCCTGAACAAATACGCAGCTTCCTGGTATAGTTTGTGTCTGGATGTCCCCCCAGATCCTCATGTAGTCATGGGGCAGGCTTCCAGATTTGGTTGATCCATAGTCCAATGCTGGGATTATGGGTGTAAGTGCTACACCCACCATGGGGCAAATAGATTGCATATGTAAGGAAGGGAAAGAGGCTGCTTATGGCCACTCCTCCTTTTTGCTCTTACTGCTTTGCTGTTTTCTGCCACCATGAACTATTGCCTTGTACCATGTGCTACTCTGCCATGGAGCCAGCCAAGTATGAACTGAAACCTCCACAGACTGTGAGCTAAATAAACCTTTCCTCCCTTAACTCTGAATATTGGATATTTTGTCCCAGCATCAAGAGAAAAGTAACCAAGACACTTTTTGATGGGTTTTCCTTTTAGGCTGCCCTTCTCCCTGCATCCTATCTCTATTCTTTACTTCTGGAAGGATGGTTTGTCAGTAACTCTTTGTTGCCCACTGGGCAAGTTTCAGGCCCCTTCACTGGGTATCAAGCCCTGTCCACCTTGCATTTTCTTCAGCAGATATTTAATAAACCAAAAATAATATAGTATGTCTCGGTACAGTGACTGCATGGAGTAGACACTGAGCAAAATAGAAATGCTGGCATTACATAATTAACCAATAGAAGTAATACTATGGAAAGTTATATTTCTAACTTTATCTCCTGCTACTTTCCTCCATATACTTGATGTTCTTAGCAATTTGGGTTGCTGGAGATCTATTCAACTTTTGTTCCTTTCTCCCTTTCAAAATAGAGCAATGATGTGTTACACCTCACATGACCTTCCCCTTCTTCTTCATTATCTTTTGAAATTGTGCCTATTCCAGGTAGACTTACAGGTGGGGTTTGGGGAAGATGATTGGATGATGAGTCTCATAGCGGACTTGCTGTTGGGAGGTAGGGGTCTGGTAGGGATTAGCTCCCGGCCAAACTCCTGCCTTCGTTCACACTGCTTCTCGTCTGGCATGTCCATGATTGGCTCTCCTCTACCATACCGCTGTCAAACTGTCCCACCTTTGAGCCAGACAACTCTGCAAGGATTGCAACTATTCGAATCTAAATAAGCCTCTCTTCATTAAAGTTGTATGTGTCTGGTACTGTGTCTCAGTGAGAAGGAAAGTAACTAAGGTAATCTCGAGCCAGTCAGAGCTCCTCGTGCAGTTTCTGAGCTGCTCACTCACCTGGGTCACTCTGCGGTGTGCACGTGGTGCCTTACCGTGCTGTACTGGGAAACCGCTGAAGGACAAGCCCCTTGCTTAACAGTGCTTTCTAATGACTACATGCTGAAGTTTACAGAAGACGTTCAGCATTAACCAAATGAGTGAGCACCCCTAAGAGATGGGTTGCTTCCTTTGGCAAGTTCCTATTTCATAGAAAAGCAATCCCTGGCTGGTCTGGGGAGAAACTGACCCTCTACTGGCAAAAAAGTTACCAAAAATCTGAAACGCGAATCTCCCACACAGCAACTAGGGAGCAAGTCTGCTTCCAAATGGATTGGTGGAAAAGGCTCTCCAGAGTTCGCTAGGGCAGAGGGGCCCTCAGTATGTATTACCCCTCCTAGGGAACATGGGGTTTCTAGGAAGAACATCATCAAAAGTCAATCCCTTAACAGCTCTGCTCTTGCCACATCGTTCTAGGAAACGCTGTTTGCAGAAACAGCGAAGTAGGTAGCACTTTGCTTAGTCTCCAGACACTCTCCTAAAACAGAGGCCTCCAGTTTTCCTAAGCCCATTAAACTACTCTCTGATTTTATGCCTGTAACCTACTGCCTTGAGTGTGGTTCAAACAATCCTAAGATTTAATGTATTATATCTTCAAAGCTCTATGCACACGTAAGCGGTTAACCCCATAACACCCTTGGGAAGCTGTGTTGTTATTCCCATTTCACAGATAAGGATACTGAGGCACTAGAGACCTAATAATTTGTCTCAGGTGGTGTAGTAGGCCAGCTGTAGAAATGAAAATTAAAATAAAAATTTGTGACTCTTTGCCTTGATTCTGACTGCAAAATGGTATCAGGTATCAGGGTTTTTTTATATACATACATGACAATAGCTATGTGGGTATGGGCTGAAATCTGTATGTGTCTCACCAAATAAGCAACCCTACTCTATAGCAGCAATGTAGACATGTTTCCACATTATTCTTCCATGGGCCAGCAAGCTAAAGGAAACAGCTTCCCTTGTCCGAGGGATTATATATCGGCTGTATAATTCCATTTAATAATCTGTTCCTCTTGAAGACAGAGCATTCCACATTGCTTTGATGTTACTGCTTTCGCAATGAGATGATGAGAAACAAAATGGCTGGCTTGAAAACATAATTTCTGACTGCTCTCATTTCAGCCATAATACCTCACCCAAACAGGACGGGCTTGATCACCCTGTACCTTATGCAAAATCAATTACATTTTATTTCAAGATTCTCAATGGCTGAACAGGATATTATTTCATATCCTGAACAATGTTGTTCCAGTTACTAAGGAAACCAGTAACAAAAACTAAGCTTACCGTGATGGAGTCTCAAGAAACTGACTATAGTGTCAGTCACTGGGGTATCATCACAAAAGTGCTATTTGCATTTAAATTTCTTATAACCCTTAAGCAACTGTTTTGTTTGCTTTGTCAGCATGATTATGCTTTTTTTTTTTTTTTTTTTTTGCTCTGGAAGAAACTTTAAGCATCCAGCCAATACAGCAATGGTTAACCATTTAAAGTGCTCCCAGTAAACACGGAGTGTCTCTTGCAGAATTACGCTGTGTAGATTGCACTTGGTGGTTTCCAATGAGATGTCTATTAAAGCCTCAGCTCATCCATGTGCTCCTCACTAATGAGAGCTGCATATTCTGCTTCACACATGGTAACAAAGAGGTGAAGTCATGTTGACTCGCACTGCTGCCTGTTACAAATAACAAGATTCTACAGCAATCAATACATCTATTTTATGCACAAGGTTTCTGGAGCCCACAGCTATTCAAGGTGGTCTCCAAGTACCTCAGGGAAGGCAAGAAAAAGCCCAGATTTTTCTTGACAGACACTTGCCTCTTTTGTCAAGAAGAAACAACAAATATTCTGATGAGTTACCGATGCTTTTATTTTTTTTTTTTTAATTTTTTTTTTTTGGCAGTACTGGGGATCGAACTCAGGACCCTGCGCTTGCTAGGCAGGCGCTTATTCCACTGAGCTATATCCCCAGCTCCTACCGATGCTTTTAAAGTTGAAAACCCTCCTGACAAACTACTCCACTGACCAGAGATGACAAGGCCTTGACATGCTCCCGATGCCTTCAGAAAACACAGAGCTGGTGTGAAAGCTGAGTGGACTGAGTGTGGCCGGAGAGGCAGAGAGATGAAGACAGAGTAGTGTGAGAGGCGCTGTTTTCCTCTAGTGAAATCAGCGTCCGCCCATTCATCCTTTCTTCCATCCAGAATCCTTTTCCGGCAATATCATTTGTCTTCCGGTTTTGCACTTTGAACTTTGTAATTATTTTTATATAAAAACAGCTTCTCTTAGACTCCAAATTTATCCTATATTCAGTGGAATAAAACCACACTACCAGTCTAAAATGAGCCTCTGCAAAACAAATTACTTCCATGAGTAAGCAATTGTGTGCACTCACCCCAAGGAGCACAAAAACTAAATCGAAGAGGCGAGATGTCTATTGGACACTGCGGACAGCGATTGCAAATACAGTCATCCACCAGGGAAACAGATTTAATTAAGTCAGAGTCTAACTTTGGAAAATATGCCCATGGATTTCCATCAGATGTTTTCTTTTCTGGCAGAAAATTATTTTAGCAAAGTAGCTGTGAACCAGTGTTTATAAGGTACCCATTTTTTTCCCTTCCCATCTACTAGGCTCAGCATTAGCATCCATGGTAAACAGATTGCTCCTAAAGTGTAAGAAATTATGAAAGGAAGGAACAGAGATCAAGTATTCCTGGGTATTTGGGAAATCAGCAGAGGCTAATTTTGTGTAAGGTTTCTTTTATTTCCCATCAATATGCCAGAAGCCTGACCTGGAGGATCCCCGGCAATTGATGCAAGAAAGTAATTAAGTCTCCAGGCTCATCACAACCTGTGCAATCTCATGTGCAAAGCCTGTACTTTGAGTCAAACAGCTTTTACTTTTATGACAGAGACTTCTGTAATATAGGGTTAACAGTGAAAGCCAAGCAGTGCGGGGTCTCTGATGGGACCTGCCGCTCTCTCAATGCTAAGATCAACAATCACATGAAAGGGGTTGAGTTTAAATTCAGATTTTTCTTTTATTTCCTTTTCCTTTCTTTGTTTTCTTTCCTTTTTTTTTTTTTTTTTTAGGTCAATCAGTCTTGATTGGCTACACTTGCTTAGTCAT
Source organism: Dinomys branickii (assembly GCA_004027595.1). Lineage (NCBI taxonomy): Eukaryota > Metazoa > Chordata > Mammalia > Rodentia > Dinomyidae > Dinomys > Dinomys branickii. The sequence goes on along the minus strand of PVLD010006081.1, from coordinate 58,740 downwards.
CCAGCTATTCTTGTGCTTTCTTTTTATACCTGGTCCCTCCCCATAATAATATTAACTACATTTTCTTTCTTCGGCAGGGACTCACAACAGAAAAATGAACTATTCAGACCTTGGGAGCTGTTTGCTGCCCAGACTGAAGAATCTTGGAAACAAAATGCATTTTTGAATTTTCTTTTTTTTTTTTTTTCCGGTACCGGGGATCGAACTCAGGACCTTGCGCTTGCCAGGCAAGCGCTTATGCCACTGAGCTATACCCCCAGCCCCCAACAAAATGCATTTTTGTTAGGTATAAAGAAATCTTCCTGAGAATCTATGAGGTGTCAGTTTTGCTGAGTTCCAGGGCACAGTGAGCGTCACACAGACCGTCCACATGTATCATATTCCATGGGCCTCTCGGTGAATATTCTCACTTGCCGGCCTCCTGGTTAAATAGTGTGAAAGGTGCATCTACTTCCTTACATATGGGTCAGAACCAAAGACTTACCTTGCTTTCTCTCCTCTAATATCTGTTGCCTTTCAAATCTCTGTGTTGTGTCTGCTTCACCTTCTACGACAGATGAAAGATGAAAGTTCATCTTTCTTTCATCCTTTTTCTCTTTGTAGCTTTCCTCTCTTCCTTTCTTCTCTCTCTCTCTCTCTCTCTCTCTCTCTCTCCCCCCCCTCTTTGGACATTGAAACCAGTGCCATTTGCCTGCTAAACACTCTCTCCCCGAGCTGTACCACCAACACTGGTGTTTATTTTTAAATTAGATTTTGCATGATATTAGTTTTGAGATGAATAACACAGGCAATATATTGCTAATATAAAGCCTGATTTATTTAACTAGCTCATAGAATGTGCAAAGCATTTTCTCATTTTAAAGGGAATATAACAAGCAGACGGAACCCTTGAGCCCTTCCAGGAACACACTTCATTGGTCCTCTGGCAAATCCAAGTCTGTGTGGGGCGCTGAAGGCCACGACACAGCTCACACAGGCGAAGAAGTATGTTTTATAAAGCAGAAGCTGAAAATAGTTCTTTTATTTTGTTTCTCCTTGGGGAAATACTCGGAATCTGAAGGAATATATGAATCTTGTTGAAAATTTGGGTCACTACAGCTTCTTGGTAGTGAACTTAAAAAAAAAATACATTGTTATCTTTTTTTTACTGTTTCAGAAGTACAAACCTGTGATATCCGAGGAGAAAAAGAAAGTGACAAATACACTTCAGAATACAATTAAAATTGTTAAGTCTGTGCTGGCATTTCAGTGCCGAGCGCAGCATCCTGAGTGAAACATGGTGTGCTCATGTCTGTGGGACCTGGTACACAAACAGCCCTAAATAAGACCTTACTGAATATTCTATAAACTCTGTTGGAGTTATGCCGCAGTGTTTTCTGTTCTGCACAAATGTCTGGCAATGCTTTTTATGGGCTCTTTTTACTTTGGACATTAACAGAAGATAGGATTGTTTTACAGAAGAGAGGCCGCGCACCGAACAGGCCAGGCTCGGCATAAAGCCTGCTCCAGCTCTTCACCCTTTGCCTCAGTCAGAATTCACGGATTTGCATGTGTGATTGCACAGTTTGAAGGTACAAGTGCAGTAATCTTAACACATACTCACGATGCAGAAGGAAGGCTAGCGGGGCAGTCACAGTTCGCTTCTTTACCTGCGTTGGTCCCTTGAGTAAGGGAAAGGGTATCGGCTTCGCATTTGTTTTCATCAAATCCTTCCACTTTAACTCTGTTTCAAAGTCATAAAAAAATCCTCTATTTTAACCTTGGCCTGAGGTCAGGAGAAAAGACTTTGAGGGTACATTTATAGGTTTTTATCCTGCGGTCCCAGGGGACAGTACATTCTCCAGCCAGCTGTACCTTTAGAAGTTCCACAGAGGTTCTATATGCTTTCTAGTTACAATTTCCTTTGCTTTTATTTTTAAGAATTCAAGTTGATTAGCTAGCAACTGTGTTTTTTTTTTTTAACTATTTCATCAGATACAAGTGGCATAAATTGTACTGTCATTTATCAGCTCTTCACAAGATCATCTTTCCTACAAATCCACCTCTGATATCCTCAGCGTTAATATATTTGTACTTCTGGTAAAGTACAAAATATTGCTAGTAAGCATAAAAAGGATTTGCATAGGCAAATCAATTCATTCTTATTTAAAATACATATGTCAGAGGGGAGATAAGGTGTTTCCATTTTTAGAGGTAAAAGAGTTATGGTACATTCAGATAATTCTGTATTTGAAGCAAGGTATTATTTGAGACAATAAATATATATTACCATAAAAGGGACTTTGCTACATTTCAAATACATTTTGCATGAGCCCTAGTATTTATATCATATATCTACATTGGAACACTTTTTTATTGTGCTTGAAGTGTGTGAAAAAAGTGACACTGTCCACACAATAATTCTGAGTTCCATCCACAAAAAAAAAAAATACTCCGTGCCTCATTTTGACAGAGGTGCAGATTTCACAGCTTAAGCTCCAAGTGAATGTCCCATAAAACACAGATGTTGGGGTCTTGTCTCTCAGAACAGTCTCAGTCTCTGCTCAGAATCAGACCCAAACATATCCTGATCAGCCCAACACTAAAACTGCAATGACATGACTAAGGAATGAGACTTTCTATGATTTGTTAAGTAACTGGACGAGAGAAAACAACTGAAAGTTAACTTCCAGTGGCTAAGAAAAGGCAACACCAGTAGTCTAGAAATTCATTTGTACATAGAACTAAAAGGAGGGTAAAACCAAATGCAAATGTGTACAATTCAATTTTTATTTTCTTTGCTTAATTTCAATATAAGGTAGGAAAAAAAAAAGAATTATGAGTCCTCAAAGTATTGAAAAAATTTTCCTAAGAAATTTCAGATTTTATTTGGATCAATTGTCCAAAAAACCAAGGACATTCTGTAAAAATCTGCTGTCCAGAAAAATCGGAACAAAATAAAACAAAAACAAAAATATGGTTTAAGTGGTTTTGGTTTGTGAAACAAAATAGTGTAATCCTCCAACAGATGCATAAAAACACACGGGGAGAAATAAGGATAAAGGTTTTAATCTTTTCACTTTAAGTCAGGGTGGGACATTATCAGATTATCATTGAGATAAATTCTGAGCAGAATTTAGTTTAGCTCCTACTCAGGAACTAGTAAGTGTGGCCAAGTAGCAAGAGCGACAGCCAGAATTGCATTGCTGGTGTAATCGGGCACTGGGCGAGTTCAACAGAGTTCACTCTAGTCTGCGCTCTCCACATGGCCTACACGGGCCTGCACACTTGGAAACGGAGAAAACTATACGATGGTGATGTCTTTCAACTAACAGTGGGATTTGCTCAGGGAAATGAGTGTTCTTTTGAGTTTTAGAAAGAAAACCTTCCACTCAGACTGCTAAAATATATTCACAAATGCATGAAAGCACACACACACATGCAGGCATACACACAAACACATTCTTTCCTCTAGCTTCCTAGAATGCTCTCAGTCCTTTGTGGAAGAACTTTGCACATTTCTTTCTAGATACTTGGAAATATGTTTCTCTAAATTCATAAATGCAGATAGACCTTTATAAACTACCTGAGGCTGTGACAGAGATGAGTGACTCAGAGCACAGGCCAGGGTAGGTGGCCTGGACATCCCACTTACTAGTACTGTAATTTAAGTTAATGTAAATTAAACTTCTCTGCATCTTAGTTAGTTCAGCTGCACAACGGAATGAAGTCTCTCTTAGGAGGACGCTTGGTGAACTAAATAAAGTGGTACAAATAGAAAATCTAACAGTGAATGATAAATATGAACTATTTCTATTACTGGTGTCTCGCAGAACCTAATAATTTTACCATAATACTATAAAAATAGTATTCTATAATAAAAAGTGTTGTTTTCTACATGGAGAACTCATTGATGCTGAAACTTCATGGATAATAGTATCATTCAAACAAGGGCAAATGTTTTCTTAGTCTATGATTTAACTTAGATATATTTTTTAAATGTTCTAACAATAGCATATAAATAAAAAGTAAAACCCACAACATATATACAGATAACAAATAACATTCAAAATACACAACAAACAAAAACGTATTATTACAAACATTTAAGAGTCTTGAATGAAGATTTGACATAAACTGCAATTAGAATATTCAATTTCAATATCACAAAAACATACTTTAATGATGTAGCATATGGTGAAATAGAGACCATGATTATCATTAAATTAAATTAATGGGAATACTTAAAACATAACAAAGATAAAGTTCTTGTTTTTGTTTTACAGTGAATATGATTAACATGGACCTTTACATTTGGGATAAATTTTAGGGGGTTTGGCAACAAAGTAAGTTATTAGTTTAATAAATCAGAGGCTAAAATACTGCTAAAATACTGCAGAATTCCTTGCTCTCTTTTTACAAGAGATTACTTGAAGCTCAAGTAGAAAATTAGAGAATATACTAACAGAATATAAGACTCACATAATATAAGACCTTGAAAAGGCCAGAGATTTAGCTCAGTGGCACAGCACCTGCCTGGCAAGCATGAGATCATGAGTTCAATCCCCAGCACAAAAAAAAAAAAGTAGAAAAGGACTTAGAATTTCTAATTTTAATCTTTTAACATTGAGAGGCAGAAACTTAAGTTCACAGAAGTTAAAGATTTGTCCTAGTACTCAGCAAATTAAGAACTAAATTAAAATTAGAATCTTCATCTTCTCAGATGCTTAATATTGAGGTATAGCTTGATTATCTGCATTATTGAAAGGAAAAATCTGTCAGAGTATAAGTTCATGACCTTTGCTTTAATTTTTCACTTAAACATACATGTTAGGTGACTCAGTTTCTAATTTAACTTTTTGTATAAAAATGAAATTCTGGATTTTCAGAAGAGTAGCTCTAAGTAGACCCTGTTTTTAAAAAATCCCCATTCCCTAAAATAAAATAGCAAATAAAAACTCTAAGATCCACACCAATTATTAATAATGACACTTAGAATGAAACAAAATTTGAAATCACAATAAAACAAAATTCAAGCCATGTGTAAGATAACAAAGTGATTCACAGGTAAAGAATGAGAAATAAATCCATAACTTCCTAAAAAGTGTCTGGAAGGTAAATTACTCAGCTCATTTCCTTTCTAAAAACTCCTGAAATATTCCAGTATCTAAACCAGATAGTAAATACTTCTCTGTTTCACAGTAAGAATTGTCAAATGCTTTTTTGTAGTTTGTTTTGTGTTATTTCTTAGTATCTTATGCATTCTTGCACTAAAACTGAATGTATGTCACATATAATTCAGAAATGTACAACAAAGACCTAAAGACCTAGAAGTCTTTTTTTAATTATATGAAAATACTTTCTCTGCCAAAGAGAAACAAAGTGTCAGAGCATATGCTTATTAAGGCGTAAGTATCTTCTCTATTTTTTCTATACTGCTCCACTCATGCTGATGAGCATTTACGTGAAAGAATGGAATCATCTAATTATTACAATAATAGAAAGAAATTTGCTTTCCTTCGGCTCCTCTGCCTACCTTTTAAATTAGGATCCGTCTTATTTCTTTTTGACATCAAAATCAAAGCAGATAATGGTAATTCACACACTTTAGGATAAGGCCAGGGCTGGGTTCCACATTCATGTTTAGTATGTGTACCTGTGGTGTTATCATATCGTACTTGCATTCTGCTAAACATGAGTGATAAGATTCACTTTAATACACAGCAAGGAGTGGGAGAGCACCTAACTTCCTGTGTTTGAACATTTGACCAAACTTAAAGAAACAACACCCCAGCAACCTTGTCATTTCAATTTTTCACACTTTGGTCCGTATGTGTTTTATGTCTCAGCAAAGAATTATCTCCCCAGCCCACTGCCACAGGATAATTCTCTGTAACAAAGCTGAGTTTCAGTCCCCAACCAAAGGAAAAAAGGGCAAATCCCCAAAGAGAAAAGTGACGGTCACAGCCATTGCTACGGGTCCCAGTCTCACAGACCAAGGACGGACCCATGACTGCTCACTGAGACCATAAACTGGCAGAACAGGCCCCGAAGGGATTGGAGGTTCTGTAAAGGGATTTTGTACAAAGAAGATTCTTTTTGAGCCCTCCAACTGAGAGAAGCATTTTTAACAAGTAAGGACGCCGTGTTGGCACAACAGACAACATTTTCAAGCTGGGCAGAGATGCAAATAGCCACCAGTTCAAGGGTGCTGGTGCCTGTCACCCACAGGGCATCCTGGCCATTCTCTTCCCTTGGTTGTTTGTGTAACAGGGTTTAGAAGAAGAAATAACAAAACACTGTGGCAACACTTTTGCTATAAATAACCACAGCACTCAAAACATCAAAGGTCGTCAAAAACTTCCCACCTGTTTTCCTTTTCAGGTAAGGGTTAGAAGGCAAGTTGACAGCAAAGAGAGCAGGACAAGGAAGAAGGGGAGTAGTTGGCCAAAACCTGGAGCGTGCTTAAAATTGCACCTGGAACACCGTGGCCCACTCCTCCCTTACAATCTTAAGAAGATAAAGCTGTTTTATGTGGTGTGTCTGCACACACATGCATCCCCAAATACTTTGCGCATTTAAATAATGCATTTAAAACAACCATTATGTGATAAGATGGTGCCCCAGATCACTAGGAGTCCTGAATTAATACACTCTAATGATGTGCCCCAGAGGGGCCTTGGAAATGCCTTGTTGCTGGGCAGATTATGGCAAGGGCTTTAGGGCTGCATAATTAAGGGGGGAGGTGCTTAATAGCTAACATTCCTCAGAAATTCTAATTTTCTTTTCATTTCTTTTCTTTTTGGTACTCTGCTGGATTTTCTTTTTTTAATATTTTATTTTCATTGGTGGGTGTTTGCAGGGCATAATGACTACATTCGTCTTATTCTATTTGAAAAATCCATAGGGGCTATTCTGTGGGCACAAAGCAGAGACTGAAGAAATTTTTCAAATCTGAACAAACTTCTGGATATTCTCCTTTAAGAGATGGAGAGAGATTGGATGGTGATAATGGCACCAAAGAGAAAGGCTAAACTCTTAGAACATGAAATTTCACCCTACAAACAGAAAAGAAAAGGTTAACCTCTTCAAACATCTTTCAATAGAAAGGTAACGGCTGAGCGCTCTCCACATCCTCATGCACACGAATACAGCTCTGAACCCTTTGTGCGACTGGCTGGTAGTCTCTCTTACACCTAGCGTGTGACCTTCTAAACCTTCAAGTCCCTTAGGTGTGGTGTATCCCAACTAATACAGAGGCTTTTGACTCTCCCTATGCTTCAGTCTCTCTCACACAAAAGCCAACATATGAAGTGCAAAATAAATGTGTTAAAGGGCTTTTAAATGAAACTCACAATGATATAATCATTTAAAGGACTTGATGTAATCATTACAAGTAATTTGTCCTTACCAAAGACTAAAAAATGAGTCCTAAAAGAGAGCTGGCTGCAGCTTGCATCTTGTTTCACACAGGACAGAAAATGCCTCTTACATGTTTTTGCGTAAGTTGTTCCACTGCCTAATTGGGTATGGGAGCAGGACAGAATTTATGGCTGAGAATTCTGCTCGGCCACAGGTGTACCATGAGATTGGGATAGCTAGCAAGCTAACATTGGTCTGGAACCCAGCTTAAGCTTCTCATTTCTAGCAGTTGGACAGATGTCACACACTGCCGGGCAGCCGAATGTGCTCTTCCCTTTGCCACAGAGATTAGCCAGAGCCTGTGAGGCTGGTGCTTTGCTGGAAGGGACAGAACAGGAGCTCACTGCTGTGTTATTATCTGGACGCTATTATGTTTTTACATTTTTCAAAAATCTTTAAGCTAGATCTTTGACATTCAACTGCCTATAAAGACATGTGCCACCTGATGAGAAGCTTTGATGTGCATTTTGAGGATTAAATAATCTAGATAGAAGGCAATGTGTTTCCAGCCAAGAAGAAAACTATGGAGAAAATTTTCCCTCCTGCAGCTAAACTCTGTTGGCAGTCAATACCTTTTAGCTTACCCTCTATATTTGATTTCATACATATTTACAGACTGTTTTTCCTCTTAGTGCTAATTCTTTTGAGACCAAATTAAGAACAAAGATAGTAGGAATGGGCTTCATCAAATAAAAATGTAAATATACTGCATCTCATTTGTGCTTGAAGAAATTTTATTTAAATATTTTTTGTGAAGTGGAATAGTCTGGCTATATCATTATCATCAGCGACTGAGAAAGTAATAACCTAAAGAGTTAGTGTAAACCATGCAGGGAAAAGAAAGCTTATACACTCTGGGAAAGTGACCTACTTTGGAATGAGATCTTTCTGTAACTTCCAGAAAGAAAGTAATCATGGTGTTGCCGTATGTTAATGACGATTGTCATAACTGTCTTCATTTTACTGTATGTTACATAAAGAATCATTAATTTTGCTTCTACTTTGCAAAGTAAGGATACTATATTTTAAGTGAACAAAATAAAGGATAATTTCTTGATTTTTCTTTTTTGCCTATGTTTGCTACAATCTTATACTGTGGTTTGGGGAAATTGTACAGCAGAAATCCATATAGTATAGTCACAAGCTAAATAGACTCTGCTGAATTTTAGTTTTTTTTTTCCAACTGTCAAAAAAGTATTATACTACATTATCAGCAGTAGCCAGAAAGTAAATCAAAGAATCATTGTAGCCACATAAAACATGCTATTCATGAAATACTACAGTAAGAAGGAAATGTTTTTAAAAGGCTTTCAAAGGGAAGAATCCAAACCTCAGTCAGAAATTAGTTTGCATTTCTTCAGGTGTCAGAAAAACATCACTTACACATCTCAGAATTGTTCTAATTTGTCTTCCTTTTAAAAAGAAGCATTTAATCATTTCCAAAGTAGGGACCTTTTTTTTTTTCTGCTTGTAGGGTTAAATTCAATATTTAAATGAAACGGATCCTCTGGAATAGGGTATTGAGTGGGGTGGTGTGTTATGTCAACTGCCACTGTTTTGTACATCTTAGCTCTCCCTCTTTTTCTCTTTGGGAGCTCCCGCTTGTCTCTCCCCTCCCCATGTATACAAACCCTGGACTTATTTTGCCCGGGTTATTCTTAGTCAGGGAAGTAGGAGAAAAAGTACATGTCCTCCTGTGTTACTGGTTGTTTGCACTCTCTCTTATTCAGACATTTGCCCCAAATTTTGTTTGACTCCTTCGAAGAGTGTATATCCTAATGACTCTACATGAAGGAATGGCTAGTTAACCTTTATGAACAAACAAGAAGCTTAAGTGTACACAACTGAACACTGTTTAAAAAAAATGGGTGGTTCTATAGCACATGGCTATAGAAGTCATAGGGTTCAATTCAATGAACTCCTGCCTTAAACCGGAAAGAATGTCTGTGTTATTTGAACTCACCAAGAGAAGGAAAGTAAGAATACACTGAGAGAAAATGTTTCTTCCTAAACATTTTGTGTGTGCTTGAGTGACGGTCCTCTACAGCTCCACAGATGAAATGTGTTCATACTAACAAAAGAGAAAACTTTAAACAACTCAAGATAGGAATAAGGAAAATTACCCTTACTCCTCTGCAACATCATAATCAAAAGGGTTGGAAAAATACTTTCCAAAGTGATTTATACAAATAAATGTTTCAGAATCTCAAAGGTTCCCTCACAGTAATTAAAGGTGTGACTTTTGCATTTGTTTTTCAATTGGTCTCTCTGGAGACTAATTTAGGGTACTTATGCACAATAATATTAATTTATTTCTTTGTGCTACATCTTACATGATTTAGTTAACATCTACAATGTCCTTGCTTTCAAATGTAGATTTTGCCTTTCTAAATCTTGATAGAAGAGCTGCATATGAAATGCATTCAGAGTCCCATACACACTATTTTCACATGTCCCCATTCATAGTCAGATAGCTAAAATCAGTGCACACAGGAATACTGACACCCTTTATCCAGTGTAACACTGCCATCATTTCTAGGTTCTCGGGGTGACTCTCAAGTTCAGAAATGAACATTTCACCCAGAAACCTTAATCTTGAGACCATCATCTTGAATTCAAGTAAATTTAATATTACTTACCTGTTTGTAATCAGTAAGTAGGATTATTCAAATATCTGGCTTTCTTAGATATCTAAATAGCTCACAGTACATCTATACTAGCTGGCTACAAGTTTAATATTGAGAGATTACAAAAAGGAAACACGGACCAAAATTAACACCAGCCACTTCTGTGCGCCAGATAACTCATTTCAGCAGTCTTACCGATTCCTTCCTTGAGAGTTGCTGAGAAGCGCTGGGGTCTTCCAGGACTTTTGTTGTCTTCTGGAAGCCTCCCTCTTGGCCCCCAGATTCTAAGCAACCTAGTTAGCATACTCCTTTGCATGTAAAAAGGGATACACACAGTAACCTGAGGCCAGGCCCACCTTAATTAACATTTCAAATCAGAGACTCTAAGCAGATACTTTATAGAGGTGCAGAAAGGCAAAGAAACTGGCAGGGTGGGATAAAGCCAAGCCTTTGGAGGCCTAATTTACTGAGCATTACTAAACAAAGATTTCCTAAAGTGATAGCAAAGAGAGAAATAGATTTCTACATAGAGTAATGAGCATTAAGTTACTAAGCTTGGTCTTTTAAAATAGGAACAGTGTTTGATTTTATTCTTCTAAAGAGGTTAGACCACAATAAGAAAATGAATAACTTAAAAGGGGCTACTTCTGCTTTCTTAGGTAGGTACCAATCTCTACTGGCACACTTTCCCCCGTAAAAGACCCTTAGTTTAACTATGTGAATCCCTAAAATTTTCTTCTAAAAATGCTTTTAAGATGAACAAGTAGAATATTTGAATTATTGAGTGGAATGAATCAATATAGCACTGGTAACTGGCCAGTCAAATCACAAAGTGTTTTCTTGGTGTTGTTTTAAGCATTTTATTTTAAAATTTTATTAGTCTGATGACTTTAGGATCCTGTAAACTTTCATAGTTTTGGGGTGACCATAGCCAAACTAAATGGGTGGAAATACTGATCCAATTAATTCACACCTGCTTGTTACTGTGCCTTCAAATTCAGATTCACATTATTACTCTTTCTTTGTGGAACAAATGTTTTGGAGACAATTGGAGTTTAAGTTATACATAAAAAAGTAAAATAAAGTATCTGTTTTGTGCATCTACTAAATATTTCTCTCCAGGTAGCACATGGTTACAGCCTCTACCCAGTCATTGCTCAGGAGAATGGCCATGAAAATATATTTTAATTATTTAATTCCTATTAAAAATGTTAGTTTCCCAGGGCTTTGACCAATTCTATTCCACTATTATTGTAGTTGTAATGACGTGTACATGTTTGACTCAAGTCAAAATTATAAGCATATACTATATTCAGTCATTAACTATTGAGATGGAAGTAGTATCTTTTCTGCTCACATGATCACTATGACATCAATAACACCTTCAAGATCTTGTATTTTTGCCTGATGAAGTAACCTGAGAGGGTTCATGTGTCATTTGGGAATGTTTAATTGAGCACTAGTTCAACTTTTGGATGATAGGAACAGACGGATTTCTGCAAAGTAGACTTCTGTCTTCTTCCATCCTTGTATTTAGCATCATTATTTTAAGACTTCTAGCGCCAGTAGAACAACTCAGCCAAGCCATTAGAACTGCATATTTCTGCAGATTAACGAAGTGTAATGAATAAGACTCTAAACATGACACATATATGGCATGCACCCGTTTGCCTTTCAAATGCCTTTGACAGACATCATTAATCAACTGCAACCCTTTTATACACATCAGTAAAGATCCAGGTTCAAATTCCTATATGCTAGTGTTTTCAAAATTTCAGACATTCACATAGCAGACCCATAAAGTTGACATACCACTACTAAGTAAATATTATTACTTAGGTTTTCTTAACTGAAGGCTACATTAATTGAGTTCCATGAGAAAAATGTGACCTACAATATCTATAAAATCATTATTTTAATGTGTAGTTATTTTTCTACATATATTAAAATTAAATATAATCTTGTATGCCAGTGGTATAAAATGCACATATCTTTCTTTATATAGATATACATATAGATAGATACAGATAGATGTATGATAGATTAATGGTCAGAAAGGAGAAAATTCTTTTGCTGTCTTTACAAAACCTATTCATGAGAGGAAAAAGATATTTCTCAAAAAACGGTCTGATAAATTTACTTAAGAACACTGTGGATAGTACCCCCAGTAAAAAGAGAAAATGGAGAGATGGTGTCTTGGTTACATTTCTCTTGCGGCTGAGAGAAAATACCTGATGCCCAATGTTAAGGAAGGAAAGATTTACTTAGCTCAGAACTTGTGGAGATTTCAGTCCATACACAGCTGGCTCCAAGGCAGAGTAGCACATGGCAGAGGGCAAATGTTCATGGCAGCAAACAACCAGCAAAAGGGGGGAATGGCAGGCAAGCAGCCTCTTTCTATCCCTTACATGGCAAACAGCCTACCCCCACCCAGGGAGCATGTAGCTCTCAGTCTCCATGCCCTCCTCTTCCACAGGCTCAGGATGTGTACAAATTAGCACCCCAGCTCCCTTCTGAGTCACATAGTTAATCTTTTAAACTTTCCAAATTAACACAATAAACAACACTCCAGAAGGGTAAGGGCATGTCCTTTTTACCCCAAGATTTACAACTGCTGAGTTACTTAGCCAAACCTGTAGACTCCCCAAGTTGACAAAATGCATCAACCCTAACAGATGTGCCTCACATCACAGAAAGACAGGAGAGAGCTGTAGCTCTTAGCAAATGGATGCAATGGAACCAAGGGCCATGGGTAGGACAATCCAACTCACACCTTATTCTCTCAGATTTCATACCAGGACCTTCCTTTAGCAGTAGCCAATAGAAAGGGATGAAAGACATAAGGATGGTACTAACACAATCCATCTGCATCCTTCTCCAAGACACAGAGCAAGGATTTAAAGATGTCAAGAGTATCTGGAGGGCAAACGGTACATAAGTGGACTGTACAGCATTACTATAAGAGCTCAGAGATATAATGCAGATTATGATTTGGGGCTCATAATTTTCTGAGTTGACAAACATGTAAGCCTGCTCTATAGAGTGGGTACACATATAACACACAAAAATAGACAGCTAAGCAGCATAGGCAGCTCATGAAAATCTTCCTATAGGAGGTAAAATCTAGAAAAATCATTCCCCATATGTAAGTACTACATACCTGAGGTGAGAGACAGGCATGAGATGGTTTCCAGAGCGATGGAAAGCTCATTACCACAGAGGAACTGAATAGAATTTAGTGTTGGTGCACAGGGTATTGATTGTGAATGGAAGGAAAGAGGTTAAGTTTAGAAAGCATACAGACTGAGAACAGAAAGAAGATTAGATATTATACAAAGGCCTACATAATCCTGAGGATAATAGAAATTATTTTTGTGTTTTAAAAATATTGCCTTGTCTGGAGAGAGACGCAATCACTTAAAAGCCTACACTTTAAATTTTAAAAAGTGAGAGCGGTATGCAGTAGCAGTGTGATTCTGGTGAGATGGGTTTGTAGACTTTGCAAGGATTAAACTTGATTACCAACACGATTGGCTTGAGAACTGCCTAGAAGACAGGAAAGCAGACTTCTGAGTGTATCTGAATGGGGCCCAGGGGTGTGACTTTGGGGACCACATTTTTCCCTGGACTTTTCCTCCCTGCCTCTCCTCCTATGTTCTACTCCCTGACAGCCTTGAGGTCCGATGCTTTCCTGCACTACCCTTTCCACCATGACATTTCTCCCTCTGAGCCAGTCTAGCATGGACTGTAGCTTCTAAAACTGTGAGCCAGAATAAACTCCATCTCCTCTGTGTTGTGTGTATTGTTGTGGTTGCAACAACTGCTAACTCATACCGAGACAGCTGCAACACACTGTTAGAAGGTGTTTCATCACTTCTCTCCATTCACCGATGCTCTAGTGCCAACCTCCCCACCCCCGAACTTTGTTCTAAGGCTTACTAACATGGAGACAGAGCTAAGAAAACTAAAGAGCCCCGAGATTTCCCTGAAATATTTCAGAATTCCAAACCAGGACAACGTGCCGGCATGACCTGCAGTGACCTTTCTTCCCCTAAGATCGTTGAAGATTCATACACACGGACTGCGCCTCCTACATCTAACGATAACGAAGTGAACTACAGGGAAGTCCATGTGCAGCAGATACAGCGGACATGACTGAGCACCCTGACATTAGTGTTGTCAGCCGTGCTCGGAAAGACCTCAGTGTGAGGGTTCTTGAAACTGGAACACTTTAAACCCCTCCACATCATGTCCACAGCACTCTTGCAATTTTCATTTTGCAGGCCCAAGCTAGCTCACTCATCATGCTGTTGCTTTAATCAACTTTAGCGCTTTTTATTTAGCCTCAGATGTCATATCTAGTTTTTAGTTCATCATTCACAAAAGCCAAGAGACCTGTTCTGGACCTGGTCACTTACAGTCACAAAGTTTCCAACCCTCACACAATAAATTGTAAGGAGCTCCCTTCGGCCTATTTTACAAGGACACTAGTTCTATTTCTGAGGGTCACTTCTGATAACCTTATCACACCTCAAAAGTCTCCACCTCCTCACGGCATTACCTTAGGTAGTAAGATTTCAACATATGTGTTTGGGGGATGGGGGACACAAATGCTCAGATCATGTCATTTTGCCCCTGGCTCCAAAAATCACGTTCTTCTCACATTTACCATTAGTGCCCAAAGTTTTTTTTTATTTTTCAGCTTCAACTCAAAATTCTGAAACCCAGACTTTCATTGAAACGTCGTCTGAACCACATACAGGTGAGACTCAAAGTGTCACTCACTCTGAGGCAAACTGTTCTCTTGCTGTGAACCAGTGAAATCAAATATGCTACATGTGGTAGTTAATTGTGATACAACAACTCGAAAGACTTAAAAAATGTAGTGAGGATTAGTGGGGCACATTCTGGATGTGTCTACGGATGACTGACGTGTAGGTCAGAAAGTAAGAGGGAAGACTCATCCCGGATGTCAATGACACAGACAAGCAGGCTTGTAGCCTGGATGTAGAAAAACAGGGTGGGGAAGAAGAAGGAAATCCCTCTTGGCTTCTTTGGAGGAGCTCTAGTCAGCAACAGGCCTTCAGACCTGCGTTTCCTGTCTGTTTAGGGTTCCAGCCCAGACTCATTAGCCTTTCAACGCAGACCCTTTCGATTTCCAACCAGAACTTGCACTGGGCTCTACAGTGAGCTCCAGGTTTTTGACCTTCAATTAGATCCTCTAGCTCTCTAGCAATTAGATGGCCACGTTGCAGGCATTCATCCATGATTCTGTGGGCAGCCATTGTAAACCCACTTAGGAAATCCTTTCTATAATCACATATAACCTGTTCTTCTAGCAACCCCTAACTCATACATCTACATGCTTTCCAGATGCAGTGATGGGACAGGCATAAAATAAACTTTCCCATTTAAAAGAGATGAGTAGCAATTAGGAAAGAGATAACAAGATCCGAGCAGGTCCAGGACCTTAAAGGATAACTCAAGCCCTGCCCCATGGACCCACTGGTGCAGAAGTCCCGCCTTCCAGACAGACCAGCATGGTGGGACAGCTCCCATAGCTCTGGGCTACCCTGCCCCAGGGCAATTCTCTGTAGTGACCTCACTTCTTCAGCAGCCTTGTTCCTGTATCATGAGTTTGTGGTACTCTAGGGCTGGCAGTGAACCCTTGGGATCTATTCGTCTGAATTCTAAGGGGTGATCCGAAGGAACTGTTAAAATGAATTCAGTGATCCTTTAGGGCATTTTTTGCAATCTAGATAGAGATAGTTCAACCTCCACAGCTTTAATGGGAGTAGCTCACAGGACTCCACGGTCCATGGGGCTACTTCTAAATGGCTTCCACAATTGCATATACTGAGCAGAGTTTGGAAGGGTGCAGGTTGGCAAATCTCCTCAGCCTCTCTTTTAAAATAATTTTGCTTCCTAAGCCTGAACCTTCAAGGCCTATGACGCAAATGTCAATTCTAATAATCTATGAAAAAACCTGTTTGGTTTTTCTTCGACCATCTGCAGGAATATCAGCTGGTCCATCCATACTAACCTCTTTTGCAAATGGTTGATTAGCTGTACCATTGGTGTTCTCTTCCCAGAGTGTTTTTTCAATTTTAGAAAAAATTTTTAAAAATTAATGGATTTTAAACTGGATTTAATGGATTTTCAATTTTAAAAAAAATTAATGGATTAAAAATTTTTCTTAATTAGTTGTGATTCTAATTTGTTTAAACATTCTGATTTTAAGTTATTTCTGTCTTCCTGCATTTTATTATAATTGTTCGAAGGGCCAGCTACACCTTTTACTCTTTGCTTACAAACTTCTTCAGCACAATACCCTATTTCATCACTTGCAAATCTTACCTTCCACAAAACTCTAGGACACAAACACAACATCGCTAACACTTTATAACCAAAAGCGTCTTCCTTCAATTTCCAATACTATGTTCCTCATCAGAATAGCTTTTACTGTTTCTATCCACTTTCTGTTCGGTTATTTAGATATTCTCTCAGAAGATCAAAGCTTGTTCTATGCCTTTTCTCTTATTCTGAGTCTTTACTAGAATTTTCCTCTGTGACCTGACCATGAAAAGTAGGCTTTTTTCTAGTATATACCAAACACAACTTCAGTTTATAGCCTTCATCCACTTTCAAAATCGATCCCATATTTTTTTGTATTTGTTAAGACAGCACCTTCACCACCTGATACCAATATTTTCTTAGTCTATTTGAACTGTTCTAACAAAGTACCATAGACTGGATGCCTTATATATATAATACATATTTATTTTTCAAAGTTATGAAGACTGGGACATCCAAGTTCCAGTACTAGAAGAGTTAGCATGTGGTGAGCACTTACTTATTTTTGGTAAATGGTAACTTCTTTCTATGTCTTCACATTGTGCAATGGGTCGATTAGGTCGATTAATTAAAAAAAAAAAAAAACCTCTAAGGGCACTAATACATTTCTGAGGTCTCTACCCCTGTGTCCCAAATCATCTCCCAAAAAGTTTCCCCTTCTGATACATTATGTGATCACTTAGGAGGTTAGTATCTACACTTACGAATTGGGGCCTTGGAGTGTAATACCATTCAGACATCAATCATAGGTTGAAATCATCTGTGGAGAATCAGAGATGAAAGAGCAAGAATGATTCTTCATCTTTATTAGCTCAAACTTACCAAACCAATTAAAATCACATAGCTATAGAATAGATGAACAAACATTTCTCTTAAAGTTAGTTGGATATAGCTTCTATACTTGAAATTCAATTTTCACTTTACTTTTATATTTAAAAATAAACCTGGGGGTAGCTTAATTTGAGTAGCAGGAGATTTTTTTTGAAGATATAGTTAAAAAGCAATCTTGTAGTTTTTATAAAAATATTTAAAAATCATTTAGATTCAGGGTAATATATTGGATACTTTGCCAAAAGTAATACCTTAGAAATATTGCTATAAGTATACATTGATCCTTTGGCTTATAAAATGGACAAAATCAAGTCAATATTTTCTTATAGTTCTCATAATACTTTCTTTTTTTTTTTTTTGCGGTACTGGGGATCGAACTCAGGACCCTGCGCTTGCTAGGCAGGCGCTTATTCCACTGAGCCATATCCCCAGCCCCTCTCATAATACATTCTAAGATAAGACTGAATATATAGCTATCCAAGTTCACAGTATAAAGATAATCAAAATAAATCACTAAAGAACAAAGAAAATTTAAGAATTGCTTTCATATTTACTAGTGAAAAAATATTAAGAAAAAAATATAAGTTGAACATTTCTCAAAACTCTGTGTGTTTTCTACAACTATCATAAAACACTTGAGACTCAGTATCTGTAAAAAATGTTTATTTGGCTCTTAGTTCTGGAGGCGGGGAATTCCAAAGACCCTGGGAGAAACTTCATGCTCTGTCATCCTTTGATGGAAGGCAAAGAGTTAAGAGATATCGTGGGCAAGGGATGAAGAGGGGACTGAACTCGCTTTTATAACAAACACACTCTCGCTATAATGAACCCATGTCTGCAAGAGCAACATTAATACATTCGTGAGGCCAGAGCCCTCCTGACCTAATCACCTCATACTTGGTCCCACATCTTAACACTGTTGCTATGGAAATTAAGTTTCCAACACAGGAACTTGGGAGGAAACATTCAAACCTTCATGAGCTCTATTTTTTTCTGGCAAATGAGAAAGTCTTGCTAGCAGTGTGATTCTATCACTTCAAGGAAGCTGCTACCATTCAAAGGCAAAGTCATTCTATGTAGAAGAGAGGATGAGACACAGAAAACAGAAGAGGAACTGATTAAAAATGTAACAGCAAGTAAATAAATATAACATTGCACCCACAATAATGATGTGTATTAGTGTAGCACATTCAGGCAAATGTCATCCTGTTTATGTTGCAAACAAGGGAGCTGAAAGCCTGAGATTAAACAACTTGCTCAAGATGAGGCAGTCACTGAATTGATAGAACTGAGACTTCAATCCAGGAAATGGAAACATGTTTGGGGCTCAATGAGCAATATCTCATTGCCTTTCACACCCAAGAACATCTGAAAATGTTTTTATCAAATTTATTTATTAACACATTGTTTATTAAACTGGTAGGTAATATTCATTAGTGTGGATATTTTTATCTTTTTTTATTTTAAAAGTAAAAGAACAAAAACATTAACAAACAGACACAAAGAAGCACAAGAACAATACAATCAAACCTGAATTACAGACAAGGTGGCAGGGAATTAACAATGTTGTTGTATTACATATTGATAACTTCAGAGTGCACGCTTAGGGAAACACATATAGACATACAAGATTGATCAAACAACCAGTCATCAACTGTTCCTTCCAATAAAGTGACATAAGTCAATAGTGCAACCATGTTAGCCATCCTGCATATACATACATGCATACATACATACATAGTTATCCTTTTCTCCTTCCTCTCATCCCATTGCTCTTACTTTTGAGCAGTTTCCCTTCATACCTCCTAATTTATATTCCCACTTTCAGGTTCCTACACTAGTGATACAATATGTTGCTTGCACATACACATCTGATTTATTTCATTTATGAGTATGATCTCTAATTGTGACCATTTGCCTATAAAAGCCTCAAGTTTGTCTTTCTTTATTGCTGAGTAATATTCCATTGCATAAAAATGCCACAGTTTTTTTATCCAGTCCTCAGTGGATGGGCATTTGGGTTGCTTCCATGATTTAACTATTACAAATACTATGGATATTTTTAAACTAGTCTTCAGGATCTCTAAAGTTTCAATTTTCTAACAACCCTGTATTGTTTAAAGCAATGATCAAAGTGATCTTCGTTACTAACCTAAAGGTCTAGTGTATGACAAATGTTGAGGTGGCATGTATAGGTTTGAGTTTCAGAGTTACTGTTTCATATACCACAGCATAAAGCTAAGTTACAGGTAGAATATTGAGGAAATCAACAAACCAACAGACATGACTGCAAAAGTCACATAGTTATGAAAAATATTTTATTCCTTTAGTGATTAAAATGTTTATTTCCTCCTTAGGTATCATAGAAAATGATGATAAAAATTGGCTAGATTTTATTTTTTCATCTGAAAAGTATACAAAACTTGATATCTGATCAAAATTTTAATCATGATGCAACAATCTACCTCTTTGATTCTTTTTCTCATCTATAAAATTGCCTCCTCTTCAAGTTTGCTGCAAGAACTAAATAAAACATTGTATTTAAAATATCTAGCATAGTACTTGGAAAATAATGTTTCGGGAGAAATGTCAGGTCTTTTTTGCCATAGTTTGAATACCTCCATACAGAGCTCACCTAGAATTTAATCCAGCCATGTAGTTGAAATATTTCTCCTTGAGCACCTTCCAGGTATTAGGTACTGTACACTTCAATGCATGTGAGAAAATTAAGTGCTAAGTACCATTATATGACATAAAAAGCACAGGTTTCACTATCAGATAAGTCGAGTCAAACAATGACACATATTTTTTAATTATAAAGGGATAATATTTTACATTCACATTGTAGTTCATGAATAAAGGGAATATAGAATGCGTGGAAAAGAGATGCCATCTAAAAAAACTATACTGCAATGATCAACAAAATTTGTTTTGTGCAAGATTACATATCTTTTCTTATCACTCCAAGGAGATTGCTTTTTCCAACAATAAACAGTACATAGTACATTCCAACCAAACTTAAAAATAAAATCATATTTAGGAATGGCTTCATGGAGTTGGAAACTTCAAAGATACCAAAGAGTTCTCTAGGGGCTGGGGATATAGCTCAGTGGAATAAGCGCTTGCCTAGCAAGTGCAGGGTCCTGAGCTTGATCCCCAGTACCGCAAAGAGTTCTCTAAGTACTGTATCTAGGAGCCAAAAGAGCAATTTCTGTACAAAAAAGAAAACCAGACATACTTCTACATGGAGCAACCATAAAAGACAGGAGAAAGCAGAGCAATAAGTATTGAATTGTGAATAAATTTTAAGTTTTAATGTTATTTTGAATGTGATTAATTTTTGGTAACCATTTTCCTTCCAAATTTGGACAAACAAAGCTGAATTTGGAGAGTTAATAATTTGCCTGAAAAACAAATTCTGAGCAGGTAAATAATATGGCAGTGGCAGGATTAAGATAGTTTCAAAAATCTCTATATCTGCTATAAAAGTGTAAAACAATTATACTGACCCCAGTGATCCATTTAAGTGTGGTTTTTGTAAAATTTTAATTTAAAGTCACTACAGAAAAAAAATCACAAATGATTCAGTAAAGTTTATGATCAAAATTACTGCATTGAGTTACTGCCTCCTCAGTGCTGATTCTGATTTATCTGTCTTTCTTAGAATCCATGAAAATCCCAAAACATAGGATTTAAATAAGGTTTTGCTCTTGTTGGATTGGCAATTGTTATGGTTTGTGTCTGGATGTCCTCCCAAAGCCTCATGCAGTCATGGGGCAGGCTTCTAGAGTTTTTGGTTGATCCATAGTCCAATGCTGGAATTATGGGTGTGAGTGCTAACCTGCACTGGGGCCCCGTAGTTTGCATACGATATATGAGAGGGAAAGAGGCTTACTCTCTGCTGCTCCTCCCTTTCTGCTCTTGGTGCTTTTGCTGTCTTCCACCACCATGAACTGTTGCCCTCTGATGTGTGCTACCCTGCCTTGGAGCCAGCCAAGTATGGACTGAAACCTCCACAAACTATAAGCTAAACAAACCTTTCTTTACTAATTCTGGGCATCAGGTATTTCATCTCAGCAACAAGAGACCAGTAACTGAGAGAGTAATCGTCTGCATCCCTATATCAGATGACTCCAAGATGAAAGTTATAAAGTATGATAGGTTTAAAATAATTTTGCCCTCAAGGGAATAGTTTTCTCAGAGCAAGTTCAAAATTTGTCTCACATCATTATTTGGTGCCTCTTTTCCAGAGACCAAGAACAACTGAACAGCATGGGTAGACTGTATCACCTTGGACCTTAGGAATGTCTTACTCCTTATAGTTAGTGGAACTAGCACTTCTCTATTTTCATTTTGGGAATGCCACCATTGAAGATCCTAGGATATTCTGATCAATTACCAACATGTTTAGGAAGAAAAATGAGCACATATACTTAGGCTCAGCAACCTAAGATAACTATCACTATATCAGAAAAACCACAGACTTTTTGATTCAGAGCTACTAGGGAGATACATATGAACTGGCAAAGACAGAAAAGTAAAAGCTAATTTAAGGTATAAAATGCTGCATTTAGATACAAGTTATACACAAAGACACATACATAGTCTTGCTAGACTTAAAAACTGTGAATACTTACCTGAATGATTTGTCCAAGAAAAATATGGGTATGACTGAGACCTGAATTACTGACTTAGAAAAGCATAGACTAAAATTTAATTTTAAGGGAGAAAGCAGAAAAATAATATAAAGAAAGGGACTGGGTGGAATGCCATCTAAGACTTACAGGATGGATCTAAGAAATGTAGCAGAGGATTCATCAATGTTTCAAAAAGATAAAAAGGAGTAAATAAATGATGAGTAATCATTACACAAATCAATGAAATTCACAAAGTTGAAAAAAGAACTGAGCTTCCAGATGGAAAAATCTCACTGTGTACAAGGTTGTCTCATCCACAGCTCAACTGTGTGGAGGGCAGTAAATACATTGCCAAGAGAACCAAGAAAATAACTGGAAAGGGTTTGGGAGAGATTTTTTTTTTAAAGTATCAACAGGAGAAGATAGGCTTAATTGAGACTTGTTAGCAGAAAAGGATAGTCTAGTTACTGTGGGCTGGACAAAACATGCACCAGAACCTACCCAGAATGTCCAGTGTAGTGGACTAGAGTAATTGGTCTTCAAAAAGTCCGGGGCCAGTGGGTCAGATAGGATATTGGCAAAAGGTTCTGTGGCAGTGCCCACGCAGGGAAATTGCAGGGAGAACTCAAAGGATCCACTGCCAACAGGCTGGGCTACTGCACTTTATAGTACCCTGTTTCACACTTACTTATTGCAAGCAGGGTGGGGTGGGGTGGGGTGTTATACAGTAAACCACACCGCGGTGAATCATTAGCTTGTTTTGTTACATTGTGTGAGCAGCATTCTGAAGAAGAGCTGACATCCAGCATAAGCAGGAAGGTGGTTCCTACAGATAACACTGCTTTACTCAGTTCCCAGTGTCTCTCAAATTATTCTTATCCGATTATTCTGTTCCTGTTTACTGCCAGCATCCGCTTAGCTTGACAAGAGTTTTGGGAACACAAAAGAGCATTTTAGGGGCATGACACTAAGTGCCATAGTTTTCCTCAGGTCAGGCACACATGTAATGAAAGACACATGTATGAAAACATAGGGGCAATTTCTTTGAATTATAAAGGCAATGAGAACATGTTACATACTTCTGGAGAGAAAATACCAGTTTCTGACAAAGAAGAATCAAATTGGCATCAGATTTCTCACCTCCAGCATGGTACATGAGAAGAAAGAACATTACCCATGGAGTTTTGGGAGGCAGATACACACTCCAATAAGTCTTATTATCAGAAAAATTATTCTTCAACAATTCACCTGTTAGGATAAAAATACTGTTGTGCATGTGTAATTATGTTGTATGTCATAAAATTAAATTATAGCCACAGCAAAAGTCTTAAAAATATAAAATAAGTAATACGTATTCTACAAAATCATTTGGAAGATTCCATCTCAACTCCCAAGATGGAGAACAATTGCCTCCCAAATCTGGTAATGGAGAGGCTATCCAGCAAACAAAGATACATTTAACTGAATAAAACATTTTGAAGTCTTTTAAATGGCAAGTGATGACATAAACAATGTCAAGAGAAAAAACTATTGATTCAAAATTTTGTAACAGAAAAAGGAAGACCATTATTTATAAAACAAAAATCTTCCCTACAAATTTGCTAGACAGGTATAGAAATTGTACTGGAAAATTAAGCTGAAGATCTACAGAGGTAATTTGTGAATGAGCATAGCAAAACGGGTGATACACGAGAAACACCACTTACATCAGTAATTATAAAAATGAAAAAATTAAACTGGTCTGAAAATGACAGAAATAGTTTGTAACTGAGGACACTGTGGCATGACCAATAAAGGTAATACGCTCTCCTGTACTGGATCCTAAATGTCTAGCACAGTTAAACAGCAGCTGAGTGGGACAATGGGGGACATTTATGTCCAAATTGTTTTAGGTAATAGAATTAATGTTAAATTTCCTGGGATCAATTATTGTTGTGTGACTATGTGGAAGAATATCCCCATTCCATGAAATTCTAATATAAACACTTAGAGCTGAAGATTAGTAATTCTTTCTTTCTTTCTTTCTTTATTTACTTATTTATTTTGGCAGTACTGGGGATCGAACTCAGGACCCTGCGCTTGCTAGGCAGGCGCTTATTCCACTGAGCTATATCCCCAGCCCCAAGATTAGAAATTGTTTAAAACAATTGTCAATTTGTTTAGTTAACTATTAACACTTGGCTAACTAGGAAGAAAGTGAATGCTTTATTATTCTTTAAACTTTTCTGGGAGTTTAAAATTCTTCAAAACAAAATGTTAGGAAAAAATTAAGGGATTGGAAAATTTATTTAGAATTTATCTTACATGTACAAACAAAACCGTGTTGCCCAATTCTAAAATGCTGATGGGAGTGTAGAATTATTTTCTAGCCCTTAGGAAACTGGCAGGGTCTTACTGAGATCATGGAAAATGTGGTCTTATTAAGACACTTAAAGAGAAGCAAGCAGGGGAGGGTGAATTCCAGTCTTAGCCTCTGTCTTTTGCATTGCCTCCAACCCTTATGCTGCACAACCCACGAGACCACCTTCTCCTTCCCCGTGCGCTGATAAAATTACAATGCGAATTTCGGATACACAGAGAACCCACCTCTGACTGCCGCTACTTAGGTGAATTTAAAACTAATTTTGAGCCAAGCTGGTGTCACTTAGATATTTTTTAGGTACATCAATGTGACCATGCCCACCAGTGAGGAAAAAGGTGACAAGAACAAACATTACATCTTATAAGTTCTTAGCCGTGCTGTATAAGCATCTTCTAAAAATAATCAAGTTCACACTGAATGTAATGAATTTGTACCCTATGAGAAATGAGCTAATTCATTTGGAAATTCACCAGGTTTTCTCTGAGAAAATGGATACTATATATGTATATATTCACTGACACCTGGCACATCTAAGATCATGTATGCCAAATTTTAGCCTGGAGGAAATTTTCACCAAGGAGTTATAAACCTCTGAAAATAGAGGTTAATAGGAAAAGCTGAAATACGCTTAATGACAAGGTTGCTATGGCAGCAATATAAGCTCACCACCAGCATCAAATATCTGCTGCATTGGGGCTCCTGTCTCTTTTGATAAGCTTTCTCTGAGTGACATTAAAGCATCAGTTGACTAGCTCAGGAAGACTTTTCCTTCTGTGTCATAGAATCAGTGACTTACCAAGTAATTAGGTGAGCTAGTTGGATGAGAAGAAGATAGAGAAAGGATTTGAATAAGCCTCAGCCAGTGTTAACTAGAGGGTAGCTATAACCCATTCATTGTGACTTAGCATTTTAAGAGGAAAAATCAAGGCAGGGGATAAAGAACTAAAAAAGTCAAAGAGCTGAATGATCATGCAAAAATAAACATGGACAGTCATTTATGTTGGAAAGGGCTCACATACTAGGCAGACATATTTCTAAAAGATTTTTGAAAATCTATTTTCAGTTACCGTGGACCAGTTGTTCACAGTGTCGTCTACATGGCTTTTCCATGTGGCCACTGCCTGACCTATAGTGGGACTGATGTTTCTCATACAAATATGGGGTCTTTCAACTATAAATAATGTGCTTATTTTATGTAATCAAAACCAGCCATCATTTTATTGGCAACTCATCTAAAACCTCATCATTCCTCTTGTTAATTCCACAAAAGGGTTCTGGGCACAGCAAGGAAAATGGGGGGAGGATATCGGAAGGGGTGTTTATTTCTATGCCACTGGAATTGGTCATTTTTGGGTAATACTAACACATCACTGTGGGTTTTTAATCCTTTACCAGCATTAAATGATCACAAGGGGCACTGGGAATAGCAAAATTATCCTAATTTTACAGTGGATTAAAATAGCCCCATGCAAGTTGCTCCCTCAGGCATAAAGAAAGAGGGACAAGACTTTCCCTTTGAGTGCAGACACACCACATGAGGTCCATTTCCAGGGTCTCATTCACCTGCAAGGATTCCAATACTGCTGGAATTTGAATAATTTTCAGCAGAAGTAAGCTTCTGTTTAAAACTTGAATGGGGGAATAAAAATCATAAGCCACTGGAGACTTCATCATCTATAAATGGAGTACTAATTCGTTGGTCAATTTTATGTCATAAATATGCACTGACTGGGGAATGCTGTCCTCAATAAACTATGTTCTGACTCTGAGGAAAACACAATCAAAGAGAGTTGCAAGCTCAAATGTAAACCTAGGAGCGGAAATATTGTACAGTGAAAAGATCATGAATTTTGGGTTTGATGGCTGCATTCGTATCACCAGGTGAGCTGCGTATGTTTCACTTGTGGTTTGGTAGAATGGATTAACTGATAATTAACTTTGAGATCCTTTTAGAATTAATACAAAAATATTAAGACCTCAGTATAGTTCTTATATTCACATATTATAATTTTATTAATATATGCAATGAAGTTAATAGTTATTTCTGCCTATATTTTCACTCATATGGAGCCATCTGCCTTCTGCCAGGAAAGCATGGCAAAAGTCACTTGGTCATAAGCAGAACATCATGTGTGATCATTCAAAACGAATCCAAAATTACTGCTGCTCACATGAAAACTTCCTGCTGATACAGTAAGATCTGAGTTAAAGAAAGCAGATAACGTTCAAACATGTTAGATCTCATGGAATGATTTTGGCGACCCCTCTCCAAAATTTGCAAGTAAGTGAAATCATGTTGAGTGAACCCCAAGTCGGGCCTCCAGGGCAGTGCAAGGTACACAGAACAAGCTTAGGAGGAAAGTGCAGGGAAGGTCTACCTCTAGGGCAGACTACACAGAGAGGTGAGATTTGACTCACCTTGTCAAGAAGAGTGGGCTTTAAGTTAAGCTCAAGATCAGGAGAAAAGGGAGATTTTCTATTATAACTATCGGGATCATATTGGGTATGTTAGACTACTCATTTAAGTTAACAGCAGATGGAGTTTGAGGGGAAGTAGCACGTGCCATTTCTTTTTTTTTTTTTTAAGTAAAACAACAAAAACATATTAACAAACAGACACAAAATAGCATAAGAATAGTATAATCAAAATTGAGTTACACACAAGGTGACATGAAATCAACAATGGTTGTTGCATTACATATTGATAACTTCTAAGTGTATATTCAGGAAAACAGACATAGACATGCAAAATTGATCAAACAAGTAATCATCAACTATTCCTTACAATAAAGTGACCTAAGTCAGTAGTACAACTAAGTTAGATATGCTGCATATACATACATACTTACTTACATACATAGATAATTATCCCTTCCTTCCTTTTTTGTTTAGTAAGACTGGCCAGTATGAAAAAATCATCCAATAACAAATGCTGGCGAGGCTGTGGAGAAATAGGGACTTTACTGCACTGCTGGTGGGAATGCAGACTGGTGCAACCACTGTGGAGAGCAGTTTGGAGATTTCTCAGCAAACTAGGTCTAGAGGTTCCATTCAAACCAGCTATTCCTCTTCTGGGTATTTTCCCAGAAGATCTGAAAACATCATATCACTCTGATATATGAGCACCCATGTTTATAGCAGCACAATTTGTAATAGCTAAATTGTGGAAGCAACCCAAATGTCCATCCATAGAAGACTGGATTAAAAAACTGTGGCATTTTTATATAATGGAATATTACTCAGCTATAAAAGAGGACAGATTTGGGGTCTTCGTAGGCAAATGGTCACAATTAGATACCATACTCACAAGTGAAATAAATCAGAGGTACATGTTCAAGCAATGTACTGTGTCACTGGTGTAAGAACCTGAGGGTGGGAATATAAACTAAGAGACATGAAGGAAATCTGTTCAAAAGTAAAGAACAGATGGGATGAGGGAAAGGAGAAAAGAAAGAGGCAAAAATGTATGTATGTATGTATGTATGTACATATGTATGTATATACATACGTGCAGGATGGCTAACATGGTTCTACTATTGTCTTATGTCACTTAATGGTAAGGAATAGTTGATGACTGGTTGTTTGATCAATCTTGTATGTCTATATGTGTTCTCCTGAACATACACTTTGAAGATATCAATATGCAATGCAACAACTATTGTTGATTTTCTGTTGCTTTGTCTACAATTCAATTCTGACTATACTGTTATTGTGCTACTTTGTGTCTCTTTGTTAATGCTTTCCCTTTTTTTTCTTTTTCTGTTGTTGATGTAGTTGTTTTTCTTTCACACTAAAAAAAAAGGAAGAAAAAGAAGGAAAGAAAGGGAAAAAAAGAAAAAACAAACAACAAAAAAAGTGCCATTTCTTAAGCCTGAACGTTAGAATATAGGATAATCACAACTTCGTGTTCATGTCCTCCTTTGGCAAGCTGGACATGACGCAGCTCCATCCATTCAGGTGAGGTCAATATCCTAGATGATAGTAGAGTAAGAACAGGAAAACACCTGGGTGCCTTCATGAACACGTAGGCCAGCCTCTGACCTCTGAGCTTGCTGCCCAACCCAGGTTTACTGGGAGAGAAAGCATAAATTTCTCATTTCTAGAAACAATCGTATTTTCTTCTATCACAGATTAGCCTTAACCTTACCTTTGAGTTATAGGATTTCTAGTACATAAACAAACTGCGATTACTCCTTTCTATTTTTGGTAGCACACCAGTACCTCTATACTTTCTGAATAGTGAAAAAGTGGTTTCTGTGGGAGGCCTCTTTTAGCAATTACACTCCCTCTTCTATAGCTAGAAAATAATATGCCCCAAATCAGGCAGTATTTTTAAATACATGTCCAGAATGATGGAACGGGAAAGTGTGGGAATGACATTAAATGTTGATATTGCTTACATCTTGGGAACCAGGAATAGTTCACTGTGAGCTTGATAAATTAGGAAAATTGGTGTGGGGGGGAAACACTATGAGGGAGTAAAATAGGACAAGGGAAAGATGTGACAGTCAGAAGGCAGACACAAAACACCGAGATGACAAATAGGGACTCTCAGCCTAAGCAGCAGGATGACAGAAAGTTTGGGGCATGGCAAACCTACCACTGAGTACCAGTCAGCAAAACGGGCTTGCTGTTCACAAGCCTCAGTGGTGACAGATTTACAGGAATATGCCATGTGATGTCCTTGAAGTCACACTTTGCCTCTGTTACCACTACTGAGGACCTTAATAAAGAAAGTGTCTAGTTTTATTCTTAACACTGTAGGAGGAGTGTGGCCAAACTGGAAAGACTCCAACACAGAGGAACAAAAACGATAAAAGGGCGGGGAAATAAAGGCTGAGAGGAAAGGTTAATAACTAGGGTTGTTTAGCCTGCAGGAGCAATAAGGCTGAAGGGTGACTTCTCATCTGTTTAAAGACATGCCTAGCTATGATAATGAGCCTGCTGACGAGCTGCTTCACGTGGATTTAATGAGGGTGTAAGAAGGAAAAGTTATGCAGCAGCCTTAGATTTCTGTTTGATACAAGGAAACACTTTAGGAGAGAAAAATGTTCTACACAGAAAAACTTTATGAGAGGAATTGGCGCCATCATTTTTCTTCAAGGCCTTGTAACTCTTGAACACAATGGGCATTTACTTGACCTTCGAGACAGGGAACTAGTAAGACTGAGGCTGCCACAGGGTTTAGTTTGTTCCTTTTCCTTACCAGAGGGAGGAGACAAAAAAAAGGCTTAATCTGAACAACTAATTTGAAGACAGCAATATGCAACCTCTGGTGAATTCTTACCGTCTTGTCTAGTGAAACTGTATCGTTTTTAATGGTTCTTTTTCTTTTTATTTTTTAGTCTCTTTAATGGCTTGATCACTCTTCCATGCTTATAGCTGGTAATATGAGCAGCTTCGTGGAAGATATAAATATGTAATATAACAACCACTATTCATGGCTATCATTTTGTTGTGAAACCCTGGATCATTTTTATTGTTTTCACTTTGGCTTGTTTTTGTTTATGTTATTGGTATTTTGGTATTGTTCTGTTTTTATTAGTCTCTTTAAAATTAAAAAAGGCTTAATGACCATATTCTATAGGATAGCTACAGTGAGGAGCTATAGATTACATCTATGAAACTCATTTTCTTTGGATTTCCATATCCAATCCATTACGCCCTTATCATTTAGGAGAAGTGAACAGACAGAGGAGAGTCATTGAGCTTTGACTCTCTACCCTCTCATTGGCTCTGCTGAGACACTAAATTCTAACAGTGCCAGGTGTCACCAAAATACTGGCTTCTGCTCTTGGACCAGTCTAGACCTACAGTCTAAAAGCACAGCTCTCAAACTGTGGTCCAGATATCCCTGCATGCAGATGAAACATTTTCAGGAGTCTACGCCTTCAAAACTGTGTTTCAGTACTGTTGTTTCCACTGTGATAATTTTTGCATCAATTGCGGATGAAAAGATGAGTGTCCAGTCAGGAGCTAAGGCTGTTGTACCAGACCATAGTTATGGTCATTGCATTTCTCGTGAATAGATGTTACTGATGTACAAATGATCTTTTTTTTTTTTTTTTTTTTTTTTTTTTAGGTTAAGAGCAGAATATATTTATTGAGAGAAAGAAAGCTTCTATCCAAGAGAGGGACAGAAGGGGGGCCCAAGTGGGTTACCTCCGAATGATCTTGATTTCGCTTAAAAATGTAGATGTTGAAGTAAGAATTAGTTATATTAAATCTTTATTGTACCATTTTTAATATTCAGGGTAGCAAAGTAAGATGCCTATAAAATAAAATTGTAAAGTACACTAAGGCAGGCAGGTTGTTTCAGGGTAAAACACTTGCAAGGCTGAATTGTGAGCTGAACTGGCTGCATTTTCCATGGAGCATCATTTTTGCATGAAACAGTGATTGACGGACAAAATTGGGTGTTTATTTGGCTGTTTGACAGACATTCTATCAAAAATGAACTTCCAAGGAAGTAAAGCAATGTTTCTTGGCAAGGAAAAAAATGTTATTAAAAAAAGTCGAGACTCAAATCTGGGAAAACTCAGTTTAAACTGCTCTCCAATACTTACTTTTCTGTTGAGATGGCTACAGTCATTTATAAAAGTTTTTTTTCTAAAGTAAATTATTTTTGGTAATGTAAGGAATTATGTCAACATGTAGGAAATCAATGATTACTTTATGAATCAATATTTCATCAATCATCAATGTATAACAAAAAAGTGAGTAAAAGGTGTATTTACAGTACAAAGTAGTCAAATAATTTTGATATAATAGAGAACAAAAAGTTTACTATACAATTTCAGATTTCTTATTGCAACTGATCTTAAGAAACTAGCATATGTTAAGTTGTGATATAATACCAAAGAAGAATATTGAACATTATCTGAAAAGGCTATTACAATATCCCTTTATTTCCAGCTACATATTTGCATGAGGCAAGATTTTCTTTATGTACTTTAATATTACATGTTGCTAAAGATTAAATTGGAAAAGTAGATATTCCATTTTAATCAAATGTATTTCTGATTAGAAAATATTCTTAATGCAATGTTATTAATTAAGCCAGGTATGGTTGCACATGTCTGTACGCCCAGCACTTGGGAGGCTAAGGCAGGAGGATTGCTGGGAGTTTGAGGCCAACCTGTGCTACAAAGTAAGTCCAAGGCCAGCCCAAACTGCACCGCAAAACCCTGTCTCAAAAAAAAATTATTTATGGTATCATGCTATGGTTTATTAGTATAATTCTTTATAAATTCATAAATATTTTCAAAATTTTTCAGTTTTAATTTCTAATGTGATAAATATTCATAGGTATAACTCCCATAACACAAGCTACTTGGATTCCTCAATAATTCTTTAGCATAATAAATACTTGTGACCAAACATTTAAGAACCATTTGCTTAAAGACCAAGCATTGTAACTTCTACCCATAATCCCCACCTATTCAAAAGGTAGAGGTAGGAAGATTCCTAGTTCAAGGATGGACTGGGCAATTTACTAATATTCTGTCTCAAAATTAAAAGAATAAAAATTAAACAAAGGATGTAACTCAGTGATATAGCACTGCCCTAGCTTGCATGAGTATCTGGATTCATCCCCAGAATTGGAAAAAATGAAAAAAAAAAAAAAAAAGAAAACGACTTACATAGACATTTACTTTATATTTCCTGTTTCTGGACTATTACTGTCAAGTAGCTTTTTATACTGAGCTGGGTTCTCTCTTATGGAGCCTATGTGTTGGTAAGAGGGGAAATGTTAACTGGTTGGAAAATTATTTTAACCGACACCTTTCTTTTATGATGTACACACCTGTCTGGCTGTACCCTGACACCAACAGCAACAGATATGAGCACATATGTGACAAAAAGAAAGATCATTATCTCTTGAGTCATAGGCAGATATACAAGGATCAGAGGAACAATAAATGCCATCTTGCTTACTGGGTATTATCTGAGTATTGTGCTTATCCATAATTTCAACTGATTGTGGCTGTTTTGCTTTGGGTACTGTGAAACACCAAGACCTGTCACATTCTGTGAGCACCTCACCACACTGTGGAGTGTGAGGCTACATAGTGCTGTGATTGGAAGTGGATTCAATGTATCCCATAAGTATTCTTGTGCTGGAAGCTTGGTCCCTAGTGTGGTAACTGAGAAGTGGGAGGACCTTTAAGTGGTGGGGTGCAGTGGGTTGAGGTCATGGGGTGGTAACCCTGGAAGATATTAAAGTAGCTCTTATGGATTCCTGAGTTCCCCCATGAGAGAATGGACTATAAAGATCAAGTCTGGCTTCTCCCTAGGCTCTTTGATGTCCTCTCTGGCAATGTCATCTCTTACTGCATGTGCCATGGTTTTTCAAACTGCCACAAAATCTTCAACAGAGCAGAGCACAAACCATTGCTGTGCCCTTGAATCTCCAATACTGTGAGCTAAATAAATCTTTTTTCTTTACAAGTACTCAGCCTCATGCTTTTCACTTTGATCACTGAAAAATCATTACTACCTGCCATATGCAGCTCAGCTCTTGAAATTCCAGAGGGAGGACGGTGGAGGATGAAGAAAAGAAGGCAAGAGTCAAGATACAGTAAGCTGGGGTCAGGTGGAGCCCCCTTCCTGATGGGAGAAAGGACTGCCCGACAGCTTCAGAGTGTTTATTTATACAATCAGCAGAAGGAGAACTTAAGAAGTTTATGGAGAATTTAAGGGGAGGCTGAGATCCAGAATAGGAAGAACATCTACTCTTTAGCAGAACATCATGCTTTGGTGCTTGATGTTACATGGGGAACAAGAGGGGAAGCATCTATATCTCAGCAGATGGCCAAGTCACTTCGTGTGTTAGCTCCCTGAGCTGTGTACACTTCTCATGGGGCCCTGTCAAACTCATAAGAAATAGTGACTTTGTCCCAAGGTACAGACAGCTTTACTCCCAACAACCATAGAATATCGCTACTACAGAATGGTATCATTACTGTAACTGTCCCAGAAAACATGAAAGCAGCTTTGGAACTGTACCACACATCTTACTGAAAAGTTTGCACATCTAAAGAAATCAGCAGCAGGGTAAAAAGAAAACCCACAAATTGGGAAAAAATCTTAGCTGGCTGTCCCTTGGACAAAGGTCTTCTATCTAGAACATATAAAGAATTAAAAAAAAATCAACCATCCCAAATTCAAAGACTCAGTCCTAAAATGAGAATCTGAGATGAACACACACTTCTCAGATAAAGAAATACAAGTGGCAAATGAATATTTCAAAAAATGTTCAATTTCATCAGCTATTCAAGAAATGCAAATTAAAACAACACTGAGAGTTCATCACACCCCAGTAAGAACGGCTATCATCAAGAAATCAACCAATAACAAATGTTGGAGAGGCTGTGGAGAAATAGGAACTCTTCTCCATTGCTGGTGGGAATGCAGACTGGTGAAACCACTGTGGAAATCGGTTTGGAGATTCCTCAGCAATCTAGGTCTGGAGGTTCCATTCAACCCAGCCATTTCCCTTCTGGATATTTTCCCAGAAGATCTGAAAACATCATATCAGAGCGATATATGTGCCCCCATGTTTATAGCAGCATACTTTGTAATGGCTAAATCATGGAAGCAACCCAAATTTCCATTTACTGAGGACTGGTTCAAAAAATTGTGGCATTTTTATATAATGGAATATTACTCAGCTATAGAGAAAGATGAACTTGAGGCTTTTATAGGTAAATGGTCACAACTAGTCATAATCATAAGTGAAATAATTCAGACATGCATGTGTAAGCAACATATTGTATCACTAGTGTAACAACCTGAAAGTGTGAATAAAAATTAGGAAGTAAGATAAAAACTGTGAAATGAAAGGAAAGTGCTCAAAAATAAAGAGCAACTGGGATGAGGGAAAAGAGAAAAGGAAGAGATAATTATATATGTATGTATATACAGGATAGCTAACAGAGTTGTACTACTGACTTCTATTGCTTTATTGAAAGGAACAGTTAATGATTAATTATTAGATCAATCTTGCATGTCTATATTTGTTTTCCTGAGTATGTACTTTGAAGTTATCAATATGTAATACAACAACCATAGTTAATTCCCTGTCACCTTGTCCGTAATTCATTATTGCTTGTACTATTCTTGTGCTACTTTGTAAATGGCTGTCTGCTTGTTAATATGTTTTCATTCTTTTACTTTTAAAATTAAAAAAACAAAGTTAGAAGATTTTACAGGAGTAGGCTAGAGAAAGACTACCCTATTGGCAATGGAGAATTACAGGAGATTCAGGAGAGTTCAGAAGATAAGAAAACTAGGGAACTGGCCTCAAATGGAAACAAGGATCTAACTGGAAAGAAGAGAAAAGGCTATCTGTGTTACATTGTAACACCACTGCAAAGAACCTGTCAGTGTTGTGTCAGTGGCCTAAGATATCAGAGAAGACTAAACTTAAAACTTTTAAACTAGTTTTCTGGCGGATGAAGTTTTTAAACCAAATAAGAAGTTCCTGGGTGGGTGCTTTTGGCTCCTTTCAGTAACAATTCTAGAGAAATAAAAAATAGAAAAAATTGGGAAAGTGATGGCCTGGTATGAAAGTTAGAGAAAGAATTGGTTTGCAGAGAGAAATGGTTTTAGTGATGGGGTGTTAATTTTCAGAAGAATTGAAGAAAAGGGTTCAAGTGTGTCTTCTAGAATGTTCCTCCCATTACCGTTCCAGAGCACTTCAGGGCAGAATTACTGTAATTGTGAATCCTGGGTGCACCGCCCCTGCACCCCAGGCTGCCTTGGGATAGATCTCCCTGATTTCATCTGGTGAAGAGGTCCATGGCTACAGCCACAGAAGTGAGTCCAAGCACTGCCTGTGGTAGCTGCAGTCCTTGCAAGTATCCCTATGGTATGGTTTCGGTAAATGTGCACAACGTGCAAAGAGCATGGTGTTATGGTGACTGCAATAGAAAGCCTGGGAGACTATGCAGAAGTTTGTCATAGGGGCAGAGTTTCTGGAGAGATCCCCAGTAAAGTCACGGCCATGCAGCCGTGGAAGCAAAGCTGTACCAGAGATCTCAGGAAGATGGAGCAAACAGCAATGCACAAGAGCTGTGAGAGGAAGGTGTAGGCAGCATGTGTAGCCTGTCCGAGGCATTAACCCTGTGGTTTGTGACCAGCAAAGTCTAGGGGCCTTGAGGGTTTTGAAGACTTACTCTCCACAGTGGTGTGCAGAGGCTGCTGGACCTGGAGCTTTAAGATTTGAATTTTTACCTACTGGGTTTGTGGCTTGGTTTGGGCCTGTTACTGCTTTCTCTTTGCCCACCACTTACTTTTTGTCTGTCCTATCACGTGATAGTGGAAGCAGATACAAGTTTTGATTTTACAGGTTCACAGCTAGGGGACTGCCTTGAGGATCAGACACAACTCCAGACTTTGAATTTTAAATTAACCCTGGCACGATTTAAGACTTCACGTCTATTTGGAAGGAATGATTGCAAGCTGTATGTGAAAAGGTTATGAGATTCATAGGGCCAAGGGTGGAATGCTACAGTTTGAATGTGCTTTGCCCTCTCTGAAACTCACATGGAAATGAATCCCCACTTGTGAGGTATTAAGAAGGTGAAGCTTCATCTGCCTGTGGTGTTTGGAAGGGGCTTCTGAGCAGTGATTATGATTAGTAGAGGTCATGAGAATGGAGGGCCCCATAACTGAACACTGGTGGCTTTATAAGAAGAGGGAGAGAGATGGAAACAGACACCAGAGGCACAAGAGGATACATATAGGTGAGCTTCTTGATGCCTTGTACCCCCCCCCCAAGGCTGCCAATAAGACGAAGATAATGAGAGGTGGTTTCTTGACTTTGAAGCAAAACTATGAGTCAAAATAAATTTCTTTCCTTTAAAATTTAAGCAGTGTGCTCTTGTGCCATTAGCAATAAGAACTGCACGAATACATACAACATTCTCAGTATGACCCAGACTACATCTATAGGCAAATCTAACACAATCAAACAACTATAAGTGGGGAAGGTCAGGTTTGTGAATTATTCACAGGCCTTCTAGGTTATAGTGTATGATATATAAAAATCAGGTAGGATCCTTGTTCCTTAGCTGCCCAAGATTTTATACTCTTTCTCCCCTTGTTCCTATAGAAATTGACTGTGGTAATGTCAGCCTGGTCATTTGGAGGAGAAGGACTTCAAAACATTTGAGAGATTGATTTTGGACTTTGAACTAAACAAAACCTTTCTGATTTTAAAGGTATCTGATGAAAATGTCTTCTCAATTTTTCCAATATTTGATAATAATGAATGTGGTAGGATAGGTTTCCCAGGAAACAGACTCTGAAGTTGAGAGGTGCATGCAGATGCTTTATTTATAGGACACAGTACATATTAAGGAGCAGAAGAAAGGATTGGAAAGAAGGGAAACTACAAGAGAAGCCAGAACCAATTCCATGATAATCTATCCAACTGAGATGACCCTTTATAATTGCCTTGAATTAAAGACAGAATTGTGAACTTGCTAGTGACTGCATAAAGGATTCTTCTGGCAAGAGAAGTATAAACTTTGTGAGACCAGGGAGGGGTCCAGCAATAAAGCTTAGTAGCTGATGTTCCTACCACCCATAGGCATAAGTGCTGCAGCCTTGAAGGATGAGACATACACATGCAGGAACGTCTGCATGACCATCCTGTGTTCTCTTTCATTTTCATTTCTTTACAAATAAATTAAGGATATTAACACTAACAATCAACCCTGTATACCTTTGAATGTATCCCATTCAATGCATATGAATTGCTGTTTAATCTATTAACAAGAAAGGCAGTTAACAGCATAAAATATGATGAGGACAGGAACTCTGACTCACCACAAAGAAGAACCAAAGTAATAGATGCATAGCTGCGTTTTGAACGTTTTGAGTGACCACGAGGGGAAATGGAAAATTAGCAAGAAAGAGACTACAGCCTCCTAAGATTTAGAGACCTGGAACAATGGCATAGTAAGAGAAACAAAATAGTCCAGCGTTTGCCACCTGGCTTCACAGTCGGAGGAGGGAGTGTCCCTTTTTTGCAGGGATGAAGGGATCTCTGCAGCAGAGATCTCAGGAAGGTGGAGCAAACAGCAATGCACAAGAGCTGTGAGAGGAAGGTGTAGGCAGCACGTGTAGCCTGTCCGAGGCATTAACCCTGTGGTCTATGACCAGCAAAGTGTAGGGGCCCTGAGGGCCTTGCTCTGACAAATCTAGCTACTGGAAAGTTTTACAATACTCGAAGGCTTGTAGCCCACTGAGATAAAAAACATGAACTCTGCATAGTAACACTGATTTGAAAAACAAAATTTTTACATCATCTTTCAGGGTGTAGTAGCCAGGAATCAACTTTGCCTAGCTCCACCAGGTACCCCTCCTCTGGGCTTCTGTGGGAGACTTCAGCTGAAAGAATCAGGGGAAATGTGTCCTAGTCATCTCAGACCCAGGTACATGAGACTTCAGGTAGGGGTGGACAGGCACTCTCATGGCAGCAGTAGAAAGGAATACAACAGTTTTAGCTGCCACCACACCTGTATGGCTCCAAATTCTACGTACCTGCAGTTTGTCTGTCTACACACTGATATCAAGAATCAGTGCCTAATGTGGAAAGGGGTGTTACGGTTCCTACTGCTGCCTCTTCTTGTGGATCACCGGGGTCTTTACCACTGCTGGTCAGATAACAAGTACTTCTAGCTCCAGTGCCAGAAACCATTACAACTAACAGAGGCAAGATCAGTAGTAGCACATGAGGAAACCCTTGTCACCCACTAGGACCCTCACTTCCACTGTAGAAATGTTTCCCTTCATATATGACCTACAGAGGTAGTAGATCTCTCTAACTCTGACACAGTATGCATTGCACCCTAACTCACTAATCATAGTCAAGGAAGCTACAGGAAGATCATATTAAAGTAATGATAGTAACTAAATGTAGCACTGCATAACAAACTGATACTGAAGACACATCTTCAGGAGAAAGCCTTCTACTTCTATCCCATAAGCCTGAGAAAAAGTCAAGTAAGGTGGTACATTACTGTAATCCCAATATTCTGGGAGGATGGGGAAGGAGGAGTGCAAGTTCAAGGCCAGCTACTCAGTGACTTAGTAAGACCTTGCCTCAAAATTAAAAATTGCAGGTGGGCAATAGGGCCATAGTTGAGTGTAGAAGTCTTGGATTCAAGTCCACTATAGAAAAATAGTGCTAAAGCTGCCTAATCTGCTAAATGTGCAATTCTCCACATAAGAGCACCAAAATAATATAAAAAAACCAGGTAATGGGATAACACCAAAAGATCATCACTCTCTATCAACATGTTCCAAATAAATAAAAT
Source organism: Dinomys branickii (assembly GCA_004027595.1). NCBI lineage: Eukaryota > Metazoa > Chordata > Mammalia > Rodentia > Dinomyidae > Dinomys > Dinomys branickii. The sequence continues at coordinate 20,198 of PVLD010006081.1, read as the reverse complement.
GAATTTTTGCTAAAGAATTTAATAGAACAGTTACAAAATGCTTGTGAGATACAAAAGAATACAGATACCGTTAAATAACATTAGAAGTGCAATACAAGATGTGTATGATAAGGTTAGAAAGTTAGAGATTCTGAAAATGAGCAAAACAAAAATTTTGGAAATATAAAGTTCAATGAGTCTAATGAAAAATTCTATTGAAAGCCTCACCAACTGACTACATGAAACAGGCAAAAGAATATCTAAGCTTATAGACAGGTCTTTTAAAACAATGTCTAGATTTAAAGAAGAGAAATAATGAAGAACATTCATGATCTTTGGATAGCATTGAATGACCAACACAGCTGGAACATCTAATAGTGAGGTGATAAAGGTTTACCAGCATAGCAAACCTATCCAATGAGATAATGCATATTAGAAAAGTTTCCTAATTTTGAGAAAGACATATATATTTATATATAACATATTTAGGAAATCCCAAACAGACATGGCAAAAAAGATCTTCACCATGACATACTATATTCAAATTGACAACATTATAAAACAAAGAAACAATTTCAAATGCACAAGAGAAAAGCACCAAATTCTCATTCCATGGCCATCCTATTAGACTGAGAGTGGATGTCACATCCTATTAGACTGATAGGAATTCACCAGTGTCCCTATCTCCTGTAGTGGAAGAAAGATACCCATCATCATGAAAGTATTTAAAAAAGATAAATACCACCAGAAGGGCAGAAATACAAAAGAGAGGAAAGAATTAAACATTATCAATACACAAAGACCCCCAAACTACAAAGATAAACAAGATAGAAGGAAATGGACAAAGAATATTCAAACAACCATGGAAATAACCAGAATGATAGACACATGGTTTTACTTTTCAGTACTAACTACCTTAATTACTTTCCCATGGCTGGTACACAACACCTACACCCACGATTTATGTAAGGAAAGATTTACTCTGGCGCATCGTTTCTGTTCATGGTCAGCTGGCTCCAAGGCAGAAATGGCGTGGTGCAAGGTCACAAAGGAGGTAAAGGTGCTCAACCTATGGTAGGGAATAAGCACAGAGTAGAAGCAAGAACTAGAATAAACCCTGCCACATCAAGACACAAGTGCTTTATCTCGGGCTTAGCCCCCATTTTCAACAGCACATTCATCAGTGGATCAATTCACTAATGAGTGGGCACCCCATAATCCAATCACCTTCCACATATGGAGTATTGTGGGGGACATTCCACATCTTAACCACAACAATGACCTCAAATTTAAATGGTCTTTGTGTGTTGATAATGTTTTATGCTTTTCTCTGTTTTGTATTTCTGCTCTTTTGTTGGTATTAACCTCAAATTTATATAATTAAAAGATATATACAGCCTGAATGAATAAAGAAACAAGATCCTGCACTATATTCCCCAAAAAAACTCTTTCTTCAGGTAAAGACACAGACAGACTGAAAGTGAAAGAATGGAAAATGATATTCTAAGCAAATGGGAATTTATAGAGTGCAGGAGGAGCTTTACTTGTATCTGATAAAATACACTGTAAGAGGCAAAGTCACTATACAATGACTGAGGGATCAATTCGTCAAAACGTTGTAACAGTCTATAAGCACTTCATCTTGGAGCACCCAGTTTTATTATTAAACAAACACTAATAGCCCTAAAGTGAGAGTTAGATTTGAATACAATACCAATTGGAAATTTCAGTATCCCACTTTCATTCATCGATAGATTATCCAAACAAAGTATCAATAAACTTCAGAGTCAAACTATACTACACAAAAACTCTATGTCAGAACATTCCATCTAACAGCTGTGAAATACTCATTCTGTTCACCAGCTCATTGAATGGAAATTCCCTCTATTAGAGCCTATGTTTGGCTACAAACCAAGCCTTGAGTTCAACAATATTGAAATTATGTTCTATATATTTTATTACCACAATGAAATGAAATTATAACTCAACAGAGAATTATAATTGTATATTTATAACAGAGAGAAAGTTTAGAAATTATAAAATATATAGAGTGAACAACACAAGTCTGAATGAATAGTGAGTCACTGAGGAATCCAGAAGAGAAATTTTAAAAAATGACACAACAAATGAAAATAAAAACATAAAATAAAAATATTTATGGCAGAAGCAGAGACAAAATTAAGAAAGAAGTTTATACCAATGACTGACTATGAATGTCTACATCCAAAAATAGGTTTAAAATGAACAACTTAATGGTAAATCTGCAAGACTTAAAAATTTTAATAGAAAGAAAGAGAGAAAGAGAAGAGAAATAAATACTCTACAGACAAAACAATTGCAAAATGTCAATGAACTGAACAATTGGCTTTTGAAAAGATAAATAAAATTAACAAAATTTTAGGTAGACTAAGGAAAAAAGAGAGAAGACCCAAATAAATAAAATTGGAGGTGAAAAAGGAGACATTACAATGGATATCCAGAATTATAAAGGATCTTGAGAAATTATATTGAGAATCTGTATATAAACAAATGAAAAAATCTAGAAGATATAGAAAATTTTATGAAATGTGTCCAGTGAATCAAAAAGATACTTTAAAAAGCCTAAGTAGACCAATAATAGGCAACAAAGTTAATTAACAAATAAGAAGTCTCTTAATAAAGAAAATCCCAGACAAAATGGTTTCAATGCTGAATTTTATCAAACTTTTAAAAAAAGCTAACACCAATTCTCCACAAGCTTTTACACTGAATTTAAATGGAAGGAACGCATTCAAATTCATTCTAGGAGGCCAGCATTACCTTACTACCAAAGCCCGAAAATCACACAGTGAAAGAGAAAACTAGAGATCAATATGCTCGATAAAAATAGATATAAAAATCTTCAAAATTACTCACAAACTAAAAGGTAACACATCAAAATAGCCATACATTATGATCAAGTTGATTTCTTTCTTTTTTCTTTTTGTTTTTTTGAGACACTGTTTCACTTTGCAATTCAGGGCACTCTTGAGCACACTTTGTAGCCCAAACTGGTCTCAAACTTACAACAATCTTCCTGCCTCATCCTCCCAAGTGCTGAGATTACAAGCACGCACCACCATGCCCAACTGATCAATTTGATTTCATCTCAGGGATGCAAAGATGATTCAACATATGCAAATAAAAAATCCATATATTACATCCACAAAAAGCAAAGAAAAAATCATAAGATCATCTAAATAGATGGAAAGAAACAATTTCTTGAAATAAAAAACCATTATGATAAAAGGAGCACTTTCATTATAGAAGGTTCATGCATCAACGTAGGACTACACATGACAAACCCACCGGCAACACTGCAGGGAATGGTACAAACTACAAACATTTCTTCCAGTGTGAAGAAGAAGAAAAGAGTGTGCACGCTTACTATTATTAAGCACAACACTGGAAGTTCTAGGCAGAGCAATTTATCAAGGGAAAAATAAAATCATACAAGTAGGAAGGGAAGAAGCCAAATGTTCCCTATTTGCAATAATTGTATACACAAAAAAACTTAAAGGCCTTACCAAAGGAATATTAGAATTGATAAATGAATTCAGCACAGTGAGATAGAAAGTCAACCTACAAAAATCAGTAGCATTACTATACACCAAAACTAAATTGGCTGAGAAAGAAACCACTAGAACAATCTCATTCAAACTAGACACACACACACCAGACACGCAATACTTGAAATAAACTTAGGAAGTTAAAGACTCTACAACAAAAATTGCAAAACTCTTTTGAAAGAGATTGAAAAAGACACTAGAAATTGGAAGAAATATTAGACTATGTGAAATAATAGCATTAAAATGTCCACACTACCCAAAGCAATGGATAGAATAAAAACTCCTCATCAAAACACCAATACTAGTGTCCAAAAAGCTAGAAAAATCCTAAATATCACATAGAAGCACAGAGGACCCCAAATAGCCAAAGCCATCTTGAAAACAATAAACTAAGGGGGTCTCACAATGTTTGATTTCAAGGCATGGTACAAAATCATAGTAACAAAGACAGCATAGTTTTGGCATAAATACAGCCACATAGACAACTGGGAGAGAAGAGAGAAGCCAGCAATAAACTCAGGCATTTCCAGCAAACTGACTCTCGACAAAGTTACCCAAAACATAATTTAGAACAAGGGCAGTCAGTGTCTTTAACAAATGGTGCTGGAAAAACTGCATATCTACATGCAGAAGATTAAAATTTGACCCGTCTCTCACCCTACATAAAAATCACTCAGAAATGACTCAAAGACATGAAATTCTGAAAGTAGAAGAAAATAGCAGGTAAATGGTTCAAAACAGCACTACAGACAATAATTTTCTGAATAGGACACAAAGAGTTCAGAAAACAAAGTAAAAAGTGGCAAATGAGATTATATCAAATTAAAAATTTCCAAACAATAAACAACTAAGAAGAGAAAATCTATAGAGAGAAAATGTTTGCGTGCTACTCAACTGAGAGTTAATATATAGAACATTCAAGCTATTAAAAAAATAATAAAAACAATCCATTTTCAGAAATTGTCAAATGATTGAATGAACACTTCTCAGAAGATAAAATTTTAAAAATGACAAATAGATACATAAAAAATGCCTTGTATCCTTAACCATCAGAGAAATGCACATCAAAACTACAAAACCACCACAGGATAGCATCTCACCCTGGTTAGAACTGCTAGTGTCAAAAAATAAAATATAATAAATGCTGGTGATGATGTGGAGAAAAATGAACTCATATTATCTATGGAAAGATCAATTAATATGTAGGTTCATTATGGAGAATAGTATGGAGCTCAAAAATAAAAATAAAACTATCATATGATGTCATTACCCCACCTCTCCATGTATACCCAAAAGATTTAAAGTCAGTGTACTGTGGAGACATATGCACATCCATGTTTATTGTGATGTAGTTCACAATATCCAGGCTATGGAATCAGGTGAGGTGTCCACCAACAGTTGAATGGATGAGTAAGATATGTAGATACCCAATCATTACTCAGTCATAACAAGCAATAACATTCCACTCTTTTTAGTACAATGGATGAAACTAGAGAATACTATGCTAAACGAAATGAGCAAGGCACTGAAAAGCAAGTAATGCATATCCTCTTTCAGATATAAAAACTAAAATGGTTCACCTGAAGGTAAAGCAGTGATATCTAGAGATCGAGAAGGGTTTGCCGAGGCATGGGGATGGGAGAGGTGGTGAGTGAGGGGACTGGGTATGACCAGTGCGCACTGCATACATGTATGGAGCTTTCATATTGAATCCCACTAGCATGTATAATTACATGTGTTTTTAAGTTTTAGAAATACCATAAAAACTAGAAAAGCTCCTAGCCCAAAATAGCGAAAGCCAAATACATCTACTGATTTGAAGGTGCTAAAGTAAGAAATAGATTATTTTTTGAGATAGGCTAATGTTCACACTTTAGCTCCCAAATTATCAAATTGATGGCAATATACCAAACATCCTTAAAATGAGATAAATTAGCGATTGTCTGTCTCACCTTTTAAAATTTCTTCAGGACCTGTAAGTCAAAGCCACTGTTATGGAACAGGAGTCCTTGGTAATGATAATAGAAAGTGTATAAGCTTTAAACTGGCACTTTAAAGTTTACATAGCTCAGCTTCCTTATTTTACAGATAAGAGTTAATAACAGCTGTTTATTGATTGCTTGCATTCTATCATTCAAAGGGTATACCCTTTCTCATCCTCACTGCCTTTCTGCAAGGTGGTTGCTATGTTCATTTTCTAAATGAGGAAATTGAGTTCTATATATATTCCCAGGTCATGTCACTAATAAACAGCTAACCTGGAATCAATACCTAGCTCTGCTTAATTTGACCCAAGAACCTACATGTATAAATTGAAGTATACTGCTTAGGCAGAAATCTCTCAGGACTTTTTTCTTTTCTTTTCTTTTCTTTTCTTTTCTTTTCTCTTCTTTTCTCTTCTTTTCTTTTCTTTTTTCTCTTCTCTTCTTTTCTTTCCTTCCTTTTCTTTTTTCTTCTCTTATCTCTTTCTTTTCTTTTCTATTCCTTTCCTTTCCTTTCTTTTCTTCCTCTCTTTCTTTTTCTTTCTTTGTTTCTTCTTTCTTTCTTGTATCTCTCCCTCCTTCCCTTCTTTTCTTCTTTCTTTTACTTAGGAAGGGTATAATTATCCCATCTCTACATGAAGAGCTTGAACACCTTGACTAGGTCAGTAACTTGACTTTTGTCATGCATTGGGTTACTTTCTTGGCTCTTTTAAAGACATTTGGAAAGGGAGCAGTTTATACATGCTTTTGTAACTGCAAATGTCTCCAAATTGTCTTATGAATTATGATGAAAGTGCAGTCATAAGCCATGACTAAGTATACATGGTTCCCTAAAACATGGTGCCCTGGTGATTTCAAAGCCCCTTTGGCCCCTACAGGTTTTGAACCACCTGGAGGAACAAGCAATAAAAGGAGAAGTTGGCAAATGTTGACAAAAACTTGCTTAGTTATGATTTTTATTTGTTCTCTCCATTACAATATATCTTCCATTGCTTTCTATTTTATGCTCTTTTAAATTTGTAGTTCTTGCTGTATTTCAATTTCTATTTAAAGTATTGTGCTAATTATAAAGCATATTATACATAGGGTTTGTGTGGAAGTGTAATACACATACAGGCAGGGAGTGTATTGTACAAATAGAACACCACATAGCCCCTACTGGTACAAATCTGAGGGCTTCTCACAACCTGAAAATGTGTACATCCTGTACTGTGTACTCCTTTAAATCACATATAATGTGTATCAGTAATATTTGGTTTGGAGGAGAAAATCTACCTAATATGATGTTTTTCTAGCTCCCTCCTCTACTTCCCACTTCTGGGTAGAGGCAAGTGGCTGAGAATTCAGGTTTTGTGGAGAGCAAGGAGTTCCTTTTGACAGGGGAAAGATGAGAGCGACTAAGAAAGAAGAGTAAATCCAGACAGACTGAAGAACTGGAAAAATGCATGAATGGAAATGCACTGTCCAGGAAGATGCTTAATAGGGAAAAGGCTGGGAGTAAATTGTGTCCATCTGTTTCCATAGTATTGGAAAAAATCCTTTTGGAGAGAAGATAAAAGTGAGTAATATTGCAGAAATGGAAGCACCCAGCCATGTCAATGACTCTTCCTGAGGAGAAAGAGGGAGTGATCAGGCAAGCATCACTCTTGTTGTGGGTACCAGTGAAATGACATGGGGGTTGCAGGAAGGGAGTTCTGCAAAGGAATAGTGTGTGGGGGTGGTTAGAACATTGTATTGTCCATGGTATCAACTGCTTTACAATGAATGAAAGACAAAGGACTGAAAAACCATCCTTGGATTTACTTCTAGAAAGAAAGAAAGAAAGAAAGAAAGAAAGAAAGAAAGAAAGAAAGAAAGAAAGAAAGAAAGAAAAAGAAAAAGAGTAAGAAAGAAAGGACAGAAAGAAGGAGGGAGGGAGGAAGGAAGGAAGAGTTGAAGGGCCACAACTAGGGAGTGCCTGAACAAAAGCAGTGTAGACAAATTTGCGTGATAAACTCTTAGTGGAGGACAGGAGGGTGCCCAGTAGAGGAACAAAGGGAAGGCTGAACAGAGAGAGGCAAACTTTTCCCATGGGGTCTGTGGGAAAAGTCGAGCTTTTGGTCAGAAACAGACAGAAAAGGAATGAAGGTTTTTTCCTAACTTTCTTTAACAATTGGGTGCGCATGTCACTTAAGGAGCTGAGGCTGGGGACAGACCTTAGAACTGACACTGTGGAGAATGACAAAGGCTGTAAATCACGGATGAGAACAAGTGCTGTCAAGCAGCAGCCAGGGCCCAGCGGACTACAGATAGCTCGGAACTGTGGGGGAACCAGCCAACCTGGCTTTGTGACTTCCTTCAGCGATGTGTGACAACCTGGGACTGGGAATCCAGAAAGCAGATGATGGTATTTACCCATTCTTGGGGATTAGAATGGCAGCTCTGGAGCAAGAGAGTGTGAAAATCTAATAAAATGACTGACCCTAGTGTTAAGGCTGGTTAGGCAAGCAAATGAAGCCAGAAGAGAGAACGATGAACTGAGACAATAGTGAGCTATCAAGGGATGGGGAGAGGACGGGTAATAATGAGACTGAGAAACAGATTTCATTAGAAGTGAAGAGATGAGAGACTTCTAATGATAGGAGTTTGCACAGAGTTTACTGTAGTTTGTATTCAAACTGTATTAGGAGAGAATAGGGACAAGCATGATCCTGTAAGGGTCTGAAAATTTGTGGTAGGGATGAATTTAACCACAGTTTGATGCTGTTTGTTTTAAAGCTAGCTTTATGTGAGCCTTTGAAAATACACTCACAAGGACTGTAGGTCTGCAACAGCTTTATAGATTTGCACACAAGTTTTATAGATTATGAGTCCACTAGTAAGAACTCCATTAATTCTTACAAAAAAACGTAAGTTCCCTTCTACAGATGTTGAAAGTGTCCATCAGTAACAGTTTACTATTTTACCTAAGGTCCCAAAGACAGAAAATAACAGAAGAGGAACCCCAAGGCAAGCCATCTGAGCCAAGGCCAGGCTTCCTTCAAAACCGTTGCCCTAGGTCAAAGTCAGAGGCTTGTTCTGTGCCATTGGTTTATCCTGCTTCAGTAGTTTTCTTAATGCTCAGGACCTGTGGGCATGTGCTAATTTACACAGCTGGCTTAGTCCTAGTTCAAAAATGAATACATACATTTCATTATGCTCTCAAAATTTTGTAAATACAATTGTGAATTTGTACTTGAACAGTAAAGGCAGCATTAATTTTTAGCATGATTGTTTCAGTGCATAAACTTTATCTTAACAATGACCTCAAAGAAGATACAAATTAAAAGAAAATATTTTTGTATAATGTTATTGACTTAAGTGGTGCTCATATGGTAGACAGAGCCTGCACAGTTTTTTTTTTTTTCTCATTTGGGGGCAAGAATCCACAGCATGAAGCAAGTCTGCATATCTTTACCTATCAAACGGTAGCAGATTATTGAAATGGGTAAGAGTTCCAATGCATATGGTACAGAAATACAGGCTGTCTTTTACTCACACTGCTTGGGCTACCTGTCCACTGCATGAAGAGTCAAGTAGGAGGTAGTCCTGATGATGACAAGCTGATGGTGAGAAGTGCACAGTCTTTGATTTCTAGGGTTCAGTACTTGAGAGTTTAAGACCTCCCTCAGGCATCTCTTTTAGAGATGCACTGCACTTACTATACTAACCTATTATTAACTATAACACCAGAGAAAGTTGTTACCCTAGTGTGGACACCAACTGACTGCTACATGTCACTGCTTTGGTAAGTGACATGAATGGCTGAAGACAGAAAACTTTTGAAATAACATCATAGCCTGTGCGTACAGAAAGATTCAGAGTAAGAAGCAGCATATGTCGATAATAGATTTTTTTTGCAGATCATGATGAGACTGAAAAAATTACCCCTAGCATCTTAATTACATTTTCTTTTTGTTGAGAAAAGATATTTGACATCCAAAGTTAAAGGAGGGAAGGTTTATAACAGCTCACAGTTTGTAAAGTTTTCAGTTCATAGTTGATTGGCTCCAAGGCAGGGTGGCATGGGAGAGGGGGAACAGTTCATGGGGGGTAGAAGGTAGAAGGCAGGTGAGAGACACCAAGCAGTGAGGCAGGGAAGCAGCAGGCTCTGAGCAGCAAGTGACAAGCAAACACAGCAGCCCTCTTTCTGTCCCTTATATTCTTCCTGGGCTACTCAACCTTAGGGCAGCAATCACACCCAGGGAGGGACTTCCCATTATCCACTCTCAGAATGATGCCAAAGCAATTAGCGGACTAACTGAGTAATCACACTCCCTTGATCCTCGCATCACACACTCTAGATCCAGCTATCTCTGAAAAGCCTGCGTATGACTGCATGAGGCTTTGCAGGGAAGGACATCTAGACACAGCCATAACTCCTAGTCGCTGAAGTGTTAACTTTCTTTTGCCACCTCTTGTATGTTGCCTTAATTAAAATTTTTTTTCTGTTAGCTAGATCAGAAAAATTTGTCTCTGTTGGACTTTCCAAAATTTTAAACTACTATGATTTAGATCTGAAACTGCTCCCAAAACTTCAAGTGTTTGAAAGGGGAAGAGTCATGGCTGATTTGCTGTTAGGAGCTAGGGACTGGTGGAAAGAGGGGTGCTCCTGAGTGTGTGGCCCAGAAGGCGTGTCTCTCTCCCCTGATCCTCTTCTGCCCTCTCCACCTCCTGATTGCCCTGATGTGAGCAGTTTTTCCCTCCCAGGCCATTCCACCAAATCACTTATGCTAGGAGTTGCGGACCACGGACTGAACATGAGCCAAAGTCTGCCTCTCCTCCTGTTCAGTTATGGGTGTTGGGTATTTTGACCCAGAAAAGAAAAAGTGACTAAGATATTTGTTTTTTTATCATATGTGGCAACAGAGAAGATCAAAGCCAAGTCAAATAAACTGTTAATTAAACCCTCAGAGGGACACCTTCAAGTGCGAGGTGTTATATTTTTCACTGTGGGCCTTTTTCACTGCCTAGACCATTTAATATAATATCACTAAATGTCCTAGAGACACTAACATGAATAAGTAAGTGCTTGAAAGCCAGAAAAGACCTGAAAATCAAGACAAATATTATCATGAGGCAGGAGATAGAGAACAGCAATGATTTGTGAAGAGTGGTAGGTGTCTAACCAGCCAAGACATGGCAGTAGCTAATCAGACCTTACTTGATAATGTGTTTTATGGAAAACTGAATATTCATCAGCAATTTGAGAACATATTTAAAGTCAACTTGCTATCATTATTCATTTGTACTCATGGAGGCAAGCAGTAGTAGGTTTATTCCTAAGCGAAGCTCCCCTTTCTTTCCTTGAACATCTTTTGTATCCCATTGAGCCCTCTGTTGCCTGAGTGACAAAATCTAGTGTGATCAAATTATTCCTACTGAATTGGAGTAACTAAAATGTACATCAAGCTTACTTGGGGATTTGTGTTCATTTTATGGGCCTCATTTATAGATAGCATTGTTCTTGTTAATCTTTGCTCCTCCAACATAAGCCCTTGATGACCTTTCATTCCAGTTGTCCTTACTCACTGATGTGACGTGTGAAAGAATTATTTCTTAGGAGTCAGAATGGAAGGGCTTTAGACATTAGCAGTTTGGCCCATTATGGCACCTGTCTGGATAAATCAACCCGATAATTTAAATTTATGCACTGATATCATAATGGTCCTTGAAACACTTAAAAAATCTGTATTTTATAATTTTAGGGTTCATTTGCCTCATCTGTATATTTGGAACCTTGTGCTAGCTTATCTCCAACCCATGTTCCAGTTCTAAAATGCCTATTGGTCTAGCAAATAACTATTTTTAAAAGCTGATTACAACCTCGCTCAATTTTACAGTGTGGTTTCTTCCCCCTTTGAACAGAAAATTACATGAGTTAAGATTTAGTTTTTTGCAACATGCTAATTGCACTCAACCATCAAATTATCCTGTGTTATTTAATCATAGTATGATAGATACCAAACAACTGAATGTTTCATGCCATTTTCCATTTGGATATTTTGAGAACATGTAATTAATTTTAGGACCAAGCAAAACACAAAGAAAACTTGAGGAAAATAAGTAAAATGAAGAAAGATATGATGCACATTATGGTAGGAGTTACAGAAAGTCCCTTTTTTGTTTTAAAGAAAACAACTTTGAAAATAAACATTTGAAAAAAATTAACTGTGGCAGCGTTTTATATTTATACCATATTATTAATGAAAAATATTTAATATATAAGCTCAATATTAGTTTAGATATTCATTTGTTTAATGACATATAGAAGGTGAGATTGCTTCTGAAATTGCATTTTCTTTCTTCGGCATTGCTATAGGAGACTTGTCTCTCAAAAGATAATTTTAATAGTTACAATGGTTAAATTTACTATGATGGTATCCTGAAAAAAGTGATTAGCAACAGAAAAGAATAACTTTCTAAGAATTTTGGGGAAGTCTTGAGCTAATTTAGAAATTCATTTGGCACCATAGTGATAAAATGAATTTGGTGATATACACCATACTGAAGAAAGATGAAATTAATATAACTATTTCAATTAGCATGTTGCATTTATGTGAACATTATTGATTATTTATGGTGTATATTAATTTTTAAATGTTATTAATTAGCCAAAATAAAAGCTTTAAAACTGAATTTGAAAGGATTCTCTATTGCTTAGTTTGCACTAACATTTAATTTTGTAACTGAATGTTTTTAAATGTCTATCTTTTGTTAGAATTTTTTTGCCCTTTTTAATATACAAAGCAATTTTTGTTTGCGTGCTTGTTTGTTTATTTGATACTAGGAATCAAACTTTAGGACCTTGTACTTTCCAGGCAGGGACTGTGCCATGGAGCTATAACCCCAGCCCCTGTGTGAAGACTTTGAATTCTAATACTCAAAATGACAACTAAGGTTTTCAAACACAGCTAATATATTACATTACATTTAAATTGTCCAAGTTTATTTTCCTAGAGCATAAAGTAGGTTAGTAAATATGTAATTTTTCTAATAAATTATATCTAAGCTCATTATGAATAGATACATCAGATATTTATCTGTGTGCAGTATAGTGTATACACACACATACAATACCCTTCAGTTTTTAAAGTTTAATTTCATGTATTATAGAAAAACACCTGACAACTTCACTATAAAATCATTTATCTCAGTAAATAAAATGTTATGAAGATACTAGAACACAGTAGAACTACAATACATATTATAAATATCTAACTTCAGAATTAGTCCAGAATTGCATAATACTTACTTATAACACAACTTCAAAAAATGGCAATTTCCTGATTTCTTCACTTTCATGTATTTGCTGTCTTAAAAGTGAATGACATTTCACTATGTTTCATCACAACTAAAAGTATAAACCAGCTGGTGCCCTGGTGCCATTAGTTTTAATTTAGCCATCAAGGTGTTGATCCTGCTAGCAGCAAACTTCAAATGGTCAAAGCATCAATTCTGTCCTTTTAATTTATTAAAATGAAATGCTTCAAAAGACATTAAATAAGGATGTGCTCTCTGATGCATGTTCAGCACATTGTGGAGTCTCATAAACTACATTACAAGAGAGTCGATGAGTTTTACTTAGCAATATTTCTCTTTGGTATGATTGCTAGTCACTGTAAGCGTTTGCTGCTACTTTGCCATGCAGTGATAGATTTGTATCTGCAAGATAGGAAAACCTCTAAATGTAAGAAAAATTTCTGAATATTTGACTTAGCTAAATTTCCCATTCTTTTGTGTTCAATTTGTGGTGCCTGATTTTTGTGTGAAATGATTTCTAAGTTTTTAAGTGTAAGCAGTTAAGAAACAAAATATTTATACCCTCTTGTGTTTCCTGTATGGCTAGATACAATACAGATGCTGTCACTGGTCTGAAAGTGCTTCCACAAATCTATAATAAAATAATTAAATTAGTGAGCTGTGTTTAGATCAGAGACCCTTGGTTGCCAATTCCTAAGAACTTGGGGAATTCAGACCCACAGAAGGATCATTTGGACTCCATTTGGCAGAGACGTCAGAAACTCTCTGCTCTTGGGAACATCCCTTTCCAATAACATTTATAGCTCTAGATGGAAGCGAAAAGCACCATATGTTAAGAGTTTCCTGCAAAGCTTCCTGGTAAGAGAGGAAATAAATTCAACTTGTCACATCTGCTCGTGGGCCAGTCAAGGAGGATTTTATCACAGCCTTAAGTGGTTTACAAAACTGTCCTGTTATCGACTGAAGGGGCTTTATATTTCAGGTTTTTTCATACTGGTGTTCATAATCTAAATCATTAAACTATTTTTCTTCTTTGGACTCTAAGAGCATGCATCATCATTTGATTCTAAGCAAGGAGAATTATTCAAAGCAATTCAGCTAAAAATCACATCCCCACAGCACAGTCCATGGCTCAGCTGCTAGAATGCCTACGGGTGTCGGTTCTACCTCAGCTTTGACCCATGGGTCCTTACATTTTGCATAATTTAGGAAGAAAATTGCATTTAATCAGGATAAATTGATTATCCACCATTCCAGAAAGTCTCGATTGGCTTAAACCATAGCAAAGACCCATAGGATCAGAAGAGATTTTTTCTGCCAGAGGTATAGGTAATCACAGGCAAGGTCTTAAAACTTGCATTGTTGGCCACAAGTTTTCCCCCAAAGTGATCCATCTTTTTGCTCTTATGATTAAAAAAAGTTAGAGTCACTATGGGCATTCCAGTTTTCTATCATAAGCAAAATCCTTTTTAGTTTGCAGATCTGCTGGAGATGTAGCACCACACACAAGTATTAGCTTTTCCAAACTAAGCACAAGTTAAATTGATAGCAGTTGTCTCAAACTGTAAACTAAGTTCTTAATTAGCCAACTTACAATTTTACATTTATGTCTTTTTGTAAGGGAATAATTACTTATTAATACATTCCCTATCATTGAAGAAATTAAAGATGCTTTAAGTTAAAGTAAAAACTGTTATCTTTAAATGTATCTATTCTGTAACGATTATATAGTATAGAATGTAACAGAATTTCAGAGTGTCATACAGTGATGAATTTTTAAGCATTTATGTTTACATAAACATATCACCCCAACACAAATCTAAATATGAGTGAAGAAAAACAATATAGAATAATAAGGGAAAACTAACATACCTCCTCTATACACTTATGAAAGCAGGCTTCAGTGTATGCTCTGAGTTTCTTAGTAAGCAATACAATTAAACGATTCACATTTTTTCTGGAGGAGGAGAAATTGTCAGAAAGAAAATTTTACCAGCACTGAGACCTAGGGGATGTTTCTCAGAAGAATTTTCACAGAGTGTTGAAAGATTAAGTCAACTCCATCTTAATAGTCTCCTCACCCTTCTTTCCCCAAAGCATGAAGACAGTGGGATATTTCTTTGAGCTATTTCCTGAACTGTCATTGAATATCAATTGTGAATTTAAAAGCAAAGTTAATTTAATCAAAATTAGTTTACTGGTATTGCTGTGTTGTACAATTCTAGGAGCAATGTTCATATTGCTACTTGTGAAATAGCAAGCAAAGCCATTAATTGTAATATTAGAGAGGTATTGGTTTTATAATAGTGGTAATGATCACTAACACAATCTGTGGCGGGCTCCCTTCTGCAATGGCTATGGAACTTTCTCCCATCAGTTATAGATATAAATATTCACTGTAAAGGAAACTTGGTGACATTAGTCGTCTTGTCCTTATGATTGAGTCCTTCTATTTTCTCCCTCATTATTAGCATTAGAATTCATAGACTATATTTCCTGTTTTCTTTTATAGCAAGATCTGCCCGTTCTGATCAGTATGATGGGAACAGAAAGGATATATGTAACTTCTTAATTAATTATCTGTCTCTGTGTCCTGTGAACTCTCTTTTCATCTCTTTCTACTGACTGTAAAATGCAGATTTCTGGAACAATATGGGAAGCCACATGTTGTAGATAGAAGAGCTACCCCACTAAACTGTGTATTAGCTCAAGACTTACATGAGAAAGAAAAAACCCACTATTTTGTTTAATATTCTGACTTTTGTGTACTTTGAAGCATTAAACATTTAATCTAACACCAGTGTTACCTACATCTGTGTTTATAGCCTCATGCCGTTGGACTAGAGCATTGAAAGCAAGAAAAACTGCTGTGCCATGAGATATTTAATAAAATGTAGTAGGAGTAGAAGAGTTCGCATTATAAATAAGACTCACAGTGGTTCACTGGCAAGTTCAGGTTCAAGGAGGCAGGGGTTTGCAATCATTTCCTGTTTTGCAGGATGCATTCCTGTGCTACTGTTTGCTCCTTTCACTCTTGTATTTTATTACTAGTTCATCTTAATAATAGTAGAAAACAGCAGTTTAAGCAAAAGCTGGAGTTTTGTCAGAAGGAACAACATGCCTTCATCAATTACAAAGCTTGGGTCTCGTGGTAAAGAGATAGTCTAGCATTTGTGAGGCTCTGGCTTAATCCTCAGCACCACTACAAACAAACAAACAAACAAACAAACAATCAAAACCAACACAAAGCTTATATCTGGAAAGGAAAAAACCACTAGATGAGCAGTTTGGGCCAATTGTGCAGATATTTGAGCTGATAAAAATGGGCTGAAAATATATTCCAAATTATTTTCTACTTCTATTCTTTCATGCATAAAAGTAGCCTATTATGCATGACTGTATCTGAATATGAGCAGAGTACCTGACTGTGGAGACTTAGATATATATTTACACCTTCTGCCCTTGCACCACTTTTTCATTCTCAAAACTGACAATTACATATGTTCCTTTCAACACTGCAACAAACCAACTGCCCAGATACTAAAAACAGTAGGCAGGACAAACCAGCAAGAAATGCTGAAATATGTGTGCAAGGTTATCAGGTCAGGGAGATCATAGCTAACATTTCTTTGCTTATACACACGTGCTGATATGCATATGTTTTGCCAGATATTGCTCTGTTTGGTGTGTATCTGTGCATTTAAACCCCCAAAGAACTGAGTAGATGATTCTACCCTTTCTATTTATACACGTGAAAACTTAAGTAGAAAGAGAATAAAAACTCATCCAAGGACAAATAGCTCTTAAGTAAGGAACCCAAACCCAGAGATGTCAGTCCCAGGGTGCCTATTCTGAACCGCTGCACTGACATACGCTCCTACAAGCAGCCAGTCTGATACTGACATGACACTGACGGGAGTGGGGACGGGTGCTTGGAAATAAAATAGCTTTCAGTTGGCCAACTCTGTATTATTCTGGTCTCTCTTTGCCCTTCTTTTTGATATGTTTGGCTCGCATCGCTTTCTTTGTACAGGTTCCCTGCCTGACTTTGGCCCTGTCCTGCCACACCTCCCTTTATGGTATAAAAGATGCCTGGAGCGACTGCCTGCAGGACTGTCAGAATGGAAAGATTTTGTTATTTGTCCCCTAATTTTCAAAGCTAAGCTAAACAACAACAGTGCTTTAAAACTGTATCACCTTTCATGTAGTCACACCGGAAGTAGAAGAGTGACATGTTGGCTGTCTGCATTTCCGCGTTTTGTTTCAGTTATTTAGAGTGCTGATTCATTAAGAAATAGGATGTGCATTCACGAAACGTACTCAAAATAACCAAACATCTTTTTCAGGACTGAGTGTATTAAGTTATTTTTTATAGCAAGGTGGTTGGAGATCACACCCATTCTACTAGAATCAAAAGAAATCAGGCTTACTACTAAAGAACAATTTCAAAAATATTATTTCAGAAATAATCAAGCATGAGAATAAGTGAGCAATTGAAATGATAGGACTATCATTCTTGTCTAATTCCTTTCTTTCTTATGTCGTGATAATGCAGGAGGAAACCAGCATGTCAAGCCCCACGACAAGGAGTACAAATTCTACTTAATAAGAGGGGAAAAAACCCTAATCGGGGGAGGATTTCAAGACTTATGCCTCAATGACAATAAAGAGTGGATCGATCTTTGAAAACACTGTGCTGCACTGATTTTAATTGACAGGCACTAAATGCTTCTAAGGGCACAGGAATCTACCGTGCTGAATAAAATACCGGCACAAGTAGAATTTAAACTGAATTGCTACTTTTGCTCATGGCATACACTTAACTGTTATGGAAGCTGTGACTTGATGAATACCTTAGATCTTATTTCATTTAATTTTAGTTATTGTTGAATTATTATTCAATTATCACAACAGCTTTGCATACAATCAACCCTGAAGTGCACGAGGTCCAGGAAATTGGTCCAAGTCGCTATATGGAGAAAGTGCTAGAATCAACTTTCAAAGTCCAAACATATCTATGCCTGGGATGACATGCAGAAAGTTAGCAAAGTATGCTATTTCCCTTTAGGATGAAAGAATGAGGTAAGAGCAGAGATCTGCAGTACTTAGGGCCTTTCATTTCTGCTCATGCTGGCTGTGAATAAGGTGCACACCAGATGTCTGAGGGGATTGAACTTGCAATAAATAAATAAAGTTCTGTTATGCTTTTGGTCTTCATCATCCACCTGTGAAGCTTTCCATCAGATACTTTGTACCAAGGTTCAAGAACTGGGGAAGCCACTTGCCTCATGGAAACTATGTTGAAGACTCATTCATTTATTTGTTTGTTTTTTAACTTACAAGGTATACATTTTAAAGGTAACTTACCTTTTCGTATCCTTTTTAAGAATTATTGTGTAGCAAGAATTCACGGTGGTATTTATTTTTCTAACCGTTGCTTGGTTTAGACCTCACCTCTTCCATTTACCAGCCAAGTGATCTTTGGACCCCAACACAATTACATCCTTTTTTTGTCTCAGTTTCTTCTTCAGTTAAATGAGTACAACTGTCCTGATCCAGGTGCAAATTTATCGGATAAAATAAATGTAAGTCCTAGAATGCAATAGTAAGTGCTATTATTATTTCTAATTTTCTAAATTCTGATTTTTAAAGTATACTTTCCACAGGAGAAAGGTTACAATGAATGTTAAAGTTAATAAATGTTAATGTTAGAGCTTATCTGCATATTAATTTGCTTACATATTTAAAGAAATACATCGTGTTTCAGTAATTTGGATTCTCTGGTATTTTATTCCCTGATGCCCACTGTGAATGGAAACATTCCCTTCAGCCCTGGCTTTGCTTAAGCTTTCCCAGTGCCTTCAAGAAAGGGGATGTTCATTGTTTATTCGGCATCATGGTCTGAGATGAATGACTTACTTTATTGTATTTATTCTTCACAAAAGGAAGCTTCTATTTGGTCAGTTTGCTACCCTCCACTAGTGGCCGAAGGACTCAGCAATGATGTTTTAATGGTAGTTGCTCAGCATACATGCAGGTGGTTGCTTTTGATTCTCATAGCACCCTTTTGCCCAATCACATATTTTCACGCCAGGGACACATTAACCATTAAGGACTCTTTCCTTACCGATGTATTTCATACATATATGGAACACACATTTTTTTTTATTTAAAAAAAATAAAAATACAAAAACATATTGACAAACAGACACCAATTAGCATAAAAAATAGTACAATCACAACTAATCTATAGATAAGGTGATATGGTCTCAACAGTGGTTATTGCTTTATCCATTGATATCTTCAAAGTGTAAATATATGAACCCATATACAGACATGCAAATTTAGTCAGACAATTAATCCTCTCAACAACAGAAAAAACAGAAAAATCAAAAATCAAAAGACAAAAAACAAAACAGGCAAACAGCAACAAAAACAACAACAAAAAAACACCAATAGTTGCTGCTTTACATATTGATTTCTTCGAAGTGTGTGTTCAGGATAACACATACAGACATACAAGATTGATCAAATAACCCATCATTGATTATTGCTTAGCATTAAGTGATATAATACAATAGTAGAACCACGTTAGCCCTCCTGCATATATGTATATTCATATATACACACATACATTTTTGTCTTTTTCTTTTCTCCTTTCCCTCGTCCCATCTGCTCTTTGTTTTAGAACAGATTTCCTTCATGTCTCTTAGTTTATATTCCCACGCTCGGGTTCTTACACCAGTGATACAATACGTTGCCTACACATGTATCGCTGATTTATTTCACTTATGAGTATGGACTCCAGTTTTGTCCACTTGCCTACAAAGTCCCCAAAACTGTCTTTCTTTATAGCTGAATAATATTCCATTATATTAAAATTCCACAATTTTTTAATCCAGTCTTTTGTGGATGGGCACTTGGGTTGCTTCCACATTTTAGCTATTACAGATTGTGCTGCTATAAACATGGGTGCACATATGTCAGAGTGATATGATGTTTTCAGATCTTCTGGGAAAATACCCAGAAGGGGAATAGCTGGTTTGAATGGAACCTCTAGACCTAGTTTGCTGAGAAATCTCCAAACGGCTCTCCACAGTGGTTGCACCAGTCTGCATTCCAACCAGCAGTGTAATAGAGTCCCTATTTCTCCACAACCTCGCCAGCATCTGTTATTGGATGACTTTTTCATACTGGCCAGTGTTACTGGGGTGAGATGAAATCTCGATGTTGTTTTTATTTGCATTTCTCGAATGACTAAGGATGTGGAACATTTTCTCATATATTTATTTGCCATTTGTATTTCTTTGTCTGAGAATTGTGTATTCATCTCAGATGCCCATTTCTGGATTGGGTCTTTGAATTTGGA